>VCAZ01000025.1:4370000-4525000 GCA_005784505.1 Bagarius yarrelli
AATTATTCAGAGAATAAAGTCAAAATACTTCCCGAACAAAGTCAAATTTACAAGAATAAAGTTGAAATACTTTTGGGAATAAAGCTAAAAATACTAGAATAAAGTCGAAATACTTCAAGTCGAAATTATGAGAATAACATATGAAATCTAAATATTTTGAGAATAAAGTCGAAATACTTCAATAGTAAAGTGAAAATTAGAATAACAAAGTTGAAATACTTCTGGGAAAAAGTTGAATTTACGAGAATTTACGAGAATAAAGTCAATAAAATTCAAAAACAAAGTCGAAAGTATGTAGAATAAAGTAGAAATATTTGGTAAAATCCTACTTTCGGGTTATAATGTAGCAATACGGTATTTTATAGTTACAGTGGTACCTTAACAAATGTCCCAACTAATGAGTTTTTCGAGATATGATTTGTCTCTTGGAAGATTTTTTACTTCAGATACCGAACCGATGGTTGGGTAACACCCGCCGTACACAGCATCCTGTGTCTCACTCGATAGCTAGACAGACATGCACGTTAGCAAGTACGAAGATCATTAGTAGATCGATAATTGAGGAGCATTCCGAGGAACTAGCAACAGAGGAGCTGAAGGAGCTACAGACACAGCAGCACACTGAGGTTTTTTAGGAAATAGGTGACGCGGAGGAGGCGGAGGAGGTTCTTTATCGGAAACACCTGCAAATGGAAGCGAGGAAAGCTTAGCAAACACGCTTTCACCGATTTACTTACAGTTATCACTCGTAATCTTCCTCTTATTTTTATTAACGAAGCACTAAAACACTGCCGTAATGTTAAGTCCTTTCCGTTGTGTTAAGAAACAAAGCGAAGTAATCCTGTCAGCACGCGAGGGGTTAAGCCAGGCTTTAGTCATTTTTAGAAATAGGTTTTTTTATACTACACACACACACACACACACACACACATCGAATATGCAGTTCATGTTGTCTGTAATTTGCTTTGATATAAAGAACAGCATAAACACTAGTTCCAAATGAAATGCATATAGTCTTAATTGCATTAGAAGGAGAATGAAGCAGAAGAGGAGGAGGAAGGTGGGGGGGGGTCTGTGTAGTAGACAGCAAACAGACAGCCTGGCACGCCGTCTCGCTGTTTATTACTAAACGATGACCTTGCCCGCTAAAGCGCACAGCTGGTGATGTCATCACCACCTTAGTGGGTGTAACATAGTGGAAGGATGAGAAAGATGTAAAGCCCATCATAATCAGATGACAAGGCTAATTGTGTAATCAGTTTGAAGAGCAGCTCGGAGGCTATGCTCGGCGTACTCTCTGTAACTGCTACAGCTAATGTGCCACTTTAAAGGTCACCGTCGTCTAGAACATCTGCAAATTCGAGTGTTACCGCTGCTGCACGGAACGGAAGAATAGAGAGAACGCTTTTTATGTCTGTAGAACATCTGTTGTTTCATTGAGCCATGAATACTGCGTCTAGGCAGCGGTGGAGGTTTTTGTCCGTAGGGCAGATGACTCAGTGGGCAGAACAGTTAATAACAGCGCTGCCCGGGTCAAATCTTTTATACCGAATCGGGTTGAAAAAAACAACAACCTTGTTATACCTCATATATAGTCAGAAAACTAAGTAGTAACTAACAAGTAACAGAGGCGATTGTTGTAGAGCGTCATGTGTCTGCTGGAGCTGCAATGATTATGTTGATCTAGCAAATATATTTATAACGTTTCATTAATTATTCAGCAATTTGTTCTGCAAATAGTTTCATTTTTAAGTTTAACTTATAATTAAAACCAGGGAATGACCTCAACTTCCATAAATGCCAAACAATTATATTACTAATAAATAAGTATAATTTCGATGTATTTAATTATATGAATATATATTTTAGACAGTGTTTATTACAAATATTTCGTTTATCTATAAATAGATTATTTATCGTATGTAGATATTACAAATTACTATAATACTTGTTAAATACTATTAATAATATAACTTAAATACTAATTAATACTATTTTTTTACTAATTCTTTCACTTCCTGGTGATCAGATATCAGAGATTTTACCCATGACAGCAGCTTTAGTTTGTTCTTTTCTTTACCGATTCGCCTTTTCTTTACACGCTAAGGCTTAATTTACATCAGGGCAATTAAAAGAAGGTGTGTACCTGTTGGTGTAATTTTGCATTTCTGTACGTGTTTGATAAGATGTTTTCTTTTGCATAATTGGAAGAGTCATTTTCACGTAACCTGACATTTTCTAGCACAGGAAATTATTCTTGGTATCCAGGAAAAACAGTTTTTTTCTGGAAAGTAAATGTGTGTGTAAGTAACTACAAGAGCCATTAAAGGGATTAATTACATACGATGTGGCGTTAATCAATGGTTAATCAATCGTTACCGTGGACTGTGTGCTAGGAAATGAATCACTCAACAAACATTCATTTGTTTTCTGTTAGCGAGCAAACTCAAGTACATAATGTCGCAAATGTCTGCTTTAACCCTAGTATAAGACAGGATTTATTTATATATTTAAGACAAGATTTTGATTATTATTTTAAATAACCCTAAATGATTAGTTCAATAGCTTTATACACGGTATACAACAGTGTAACATCTGATTTAACTAAACAATTAAGTGAATGTAAAATTACAGTGGAATTCACAGGAGTAATCATTTCTGGCTCTATGGTTTAAACGTCAAATTTCATTATCTTCATAGCCGTTCACCTGAAGTCAATAGTACATACTCTCCTTTTGCAACAGAGACGATCACAGTTCCCCGTCCTCCCCAAAAATTAAGGTAAATGACCAAAAAACAAGGTTCAACACTGACACTAGCTCAATGCTAACATCCTAGTGGGTTTATTATTACTAGATTATTACTAGATTAGTTTTTTTCTCCGTGTAAATTAATCAAAATAAAGAAGCCCAGACAGTTTTTTTTTCTGGGAAAATGAACGTCATGTCATGTCAGGTTTTGTTCTTATTCCAGGTCGCTAAGTTCCACTAAAACAGCTTTCTTTTTCTTCTGTACTTTCCTCCACAAGCTGTGCACCACTACTGAGCTTCTTCTCAGTTACTTTTCAGTAACATACACACACTCGTGCTTAACAGCAACACATTTACATTTCTGGCATATGAGACATCCTTATCCAAAGTGACATTCATCATTCGTCATTCAACATTCATCTCTTTTATCCAATTGAGTAAGTGAGGGGCTAAGGGGCCTTTCTCAGGGGCCCAGAAATAGCACAGCAGAATCCCTTATCCAGAGCCAGTTTATCCAATTGAACTGTAACACTCAGGGTTTTGGGTTTCTCTTTGTTTTAGTGTTATTTATATTTTATGTTGATTCATGTTCTATGTTTATTGTTTTGTATCTAGGCTAAGCTATTCTAGCTAGCTAAGCTATGCTATTTTAGCTAGCTAAGCTAGCCTAGGCAGTCTGTTTTGTCCTCTTGTCATGTGATTTCTTTCGTCCTTGTGTCTTGTTTTCATTGGTTTGTTTAGTCATGTGTTGTTGATAAGTTCAGGTGTGTCTTGTTTTGTTAATGAGTTTCTTGTATATTTATAGCCCTTGTGTTTGTCCTGTCTTCTGTGGATTATTGTTTACTCTTTGTGTATGTACCACTTTGGCAGTTGTCGATGCCATGCGAGTTCCATGCTAGTGTTCATGTTTGTGTTTCTGTTTAAGTTAAGTGTAGGTCCCAGCAGTGTCAGCTTGGTGGTGTTAGGAATCGAACCCACAATCTTCTGATCAGCATTTCAACAACTCAACCACTGAGCTACGACTTCCCTGACAACCCCCACAACTAGCTTTTTTCAAGGATATTTTTGGTCATTTATTGCCTCTATTGATAGGAAAGAGGGATAAAATGGAGATAGAGAGAGAGAGAGAGATGAAACCAGAAAGGACCTGAGGCGGGATTCAAACCTGGGTCGTCGGAGCGCAACAACTTGCACATGTGAAACCTAAAACTAGCTTGATTGAGCAAACCGGAATAGATAGTGTCTTATGTCAACAGTCAACCAGAATATTTTGATCGGAATGATGACAAATGAGATGAACTTTTGCCCCTGTAAACGGGGCTTCTGCCCTCTGGCTTGTGGCAAAAAAAAAAAACAGGCTGGAAATTCTGAGGGGATTTTCAGATTTAATTCCACAATCCTACAGCACTATATCAATCTCCCGTAAGATACTACTACAGTAGCCGAAGCTACATCTCACTGAATCCGGAAAAAAAAACAATATCAAAGACACTCTTACGCATGTAGTCCCACGGGAAGATCATTATCTGTAGCAAAGTGCTGGAAATGAAAACATGCGGTTATTTATATTCGGAGAGAGTGCTGAAGATGTCAGATGATGTAAACAGATGTCAGTCATTGTCTGCGAAAAACCCAGGAAAAACAATACGCTTAGAAAAACGATAATGAATCTAATAGCGGCGTTGAGCTGCACATTTTTTTCTTTCTGTTTGTGACTCATCAAACGGTGCGTGCAAACAAACGCAGTGCCCCGAAATCCTCAGTGACGGCAAGTTCTCAAGAACATTCTTGTTTTGACATGTAGAAATTAGTTTTTTAAATGTTTAAGGCTGTGAAGCATGCAGACCATGCAAATAGAAGTGTCAGATTCGCAATTGCATACATATATATGAAAAAAGGCAATAAATGCGATCGTTAAACAGCTGCGGAATTTTGAGTGCACATGAAGCTACCGGCTAAAAACCAAGAAAAAAAAATGAACATAGAAAAGCAATGATGCGAAGAGGATACGGCACAAGAACTCTGTGTGTGTAAAGATTCTGATAATCTGTCTCAAAGCCGAGTCTGTCTTCGGACCTTCCTGATGCTGATGCCCTTCTTCTGGTTGGAGTCTCATCGGTCGGAGGTGTTCACTGCGGCTGAGGATGGATTAGCACAGTCTTGTGCTCATTAGACATGTGATACTTGGGCACTGTTGCCTCATAGCCAGGTTTGCATTGCCGGAAGAGGTCTTTCTGTATGTCCCCTTTACTCCTGGTACCCTGGTTTCCTCCAAATGTATTTGAGTTTGATTGGTGAAGTGAAATAATTGGAGTAAATTATAGGTTAAGGTGTTGGACTACCAACCTGAAGATTGTGGGTTTGATTCCCAGCTTCACTAAGCTATCACTTTTGGACCCCTAAGCAAGGCCCTTAACCCCTAATTGCTCAGTTGTCTGAGGTTGTACCCTGGTCTTTTGCCCAATGGCAGCTGGAATAGACTCCAGCAGATCCCCGTGACCCTGATTAGAAATAAGTATGGATGGATGGATAGATGGATGAATGAATGGATAGATGGATAATGAATTAAATTGAATTAAAGTGAATTCAATTAGTAAAGTACAGTGAACAGTTTCAAGCTACACCAACAATTACACACATTCACCGAAGATTTGGACGTGTAGTGTCTTTACATGCCCTTATCATCCATGCTAACGGTAGCACAGCAGTGTAAGCTGTCTGTCTCAGCCTGCCTACTATTATATGTCAATCACATACAATTTTCCTAACACCTTTTGTCAGTCTTAGCTTCGGCTTAAAGCAGGTTTATAACAATGTTCAGAAGGTTCTGCTTGTTAGATCAAGTTTTTGTGAATCGTTGCGTGTAATTCTGCAAAAAAATAAACGTCTATGTTGTGATATTTAACAGTATGTAAATATATACGCTGAACAATGTGGATTCTCTCTTCATTTACACACATTCTGGGTCCTCTGTTATGGGGATGAGTAAAGCGAGATAATTAATAATAATTATAAATTAAAACCGGCTACAACTTCATTTCAGACAAATCGTTTAGTAGTTATTTTTTTTCCATGTATGATGAGCGTACATTTTTTTAAACATTCTTACTTTACTTACAATGCAGTTTTATTATATTGTAACAGATTTGTGTGTTTTTCACAGACTGTCATCTGGGAAACCTCACAGCTCTGAGGTTGCAGGTTTGATCCTGATCTCGGGTTTCTGTTTGCACATCCTATTCTGGGGTTTGTGTGGGTTCAATACCAGGTTCCCCCAGATTTCTATCACTATGAAATGCAGTTAGCGGCTAACCAGTATAGCAAAAGGTAATGTACATACCTTTATATATATATAGATATATATAAATTATGTAAATTATATATATATTATATATATATATATATATATATATATATATATAATATATATATATATAAAATTAAATATTATACAATAATTTTTATGTGAATTGATTTGAAGAAAGTAAAGTGAGTTGAATTAGAGTCACTCGAGCTCTATCGGTTTTTTTGCTATCAGTCTTTTTCGGTTGCTGCTGTTGTTGTTGTTGGATTTTTTCTGTTTTTTTGGGGGGGGATTTTGTTTTGTTCTTTTTTTTTTTTTACCCAGAAGTGTAACACAAATGACATGGAGGCACACACCAGGGTTCTGAACGTCTACGGAGTCTTAATGGATCTTCATGATGGCAGTCCGGAGGCGGAGAAGGAGCTGCTGGAAAAATGTCTTTTTGCGAACAACATAAAGTCGTTTCCATCACAGAGCTAAAAATGTGACAGGGTTCCTTCTCTTGACTGACTTTAAATTCCCCAAACAGCCTCCTGACTTTAAGCATATTACAATTTTCCATCGCTTTTCTAAACGCAGCTGCAGCGCCGAAAATTGTATGCAGCTTTTTAAGGAACGCAAAAAAATAATGATTGTGTCAGCGTGAGCCTGAAACATCTAATGACTCTTAAATATGAAATCAGAGAACGCGCTGAGAGCATGGGTTTTCTCAGCATGATGGGAGATGAGGCACGATTCTTGTCATTGCATTCGGTGCATCAGTTCTGCACGAGAAAAGAACACACGGTGACGGCTGCTCATGGGGCTGACTGAAAGTTTTCTTTTTTGGGGTTTTTTTTTTTTTTTTGGTAAAAAGTAAAAATCTCTAAAATTCCAGTTTTCTTCTAAAATACACAGAGGGTTTTTCGAATTTTTAAGACCTCAGGGAAAGGAACGCTTCCTCACAGCTCTGAGGTTGCAGGTTTGATCCTGATCTCGGGTTTCTGTTTGCACATCCTATTCTGGGGTTTGTGTGGGTTCAATTCCAGGTTCCCCCAGATTTCTATCACTATGAGATTAGATTAGATTGAACTTTGATGCCATTGTGCATTAAAATAAAATGCTAATGAAATGCAGTTAGCGGCTAACCAGTATAGCAAAAGGTAATGTACAGTAAAGATATATAAATATTATATATATATAACACACATAGGTGCAGGAGTAGTAGTGTTATCTACCCAACAGCATGTATGGATATGCTAAAGGTGTGTAAATACCTGGATATGCCTCTCTGGCCTCTCAGGATGAAGGGGTTATAGAGAAATGAATGAACAAATTAAATGGCACTCAGCATCCAACCTTTATCCACTGAGCTGTGCAATAGCCGCACTACCGGCTGTGTCATCATGCCAACATGTTCCAGGAACTCTCTCCGGAACTCGGGTTACTGTATGAGTGGATTTTAATGCATGAATTCCTTTTTGCAGTAATTGCTGCTCTACAATATAGGTTTTCAACCTGTGAGGCGTGGGCACTAGCACCTGTTAAGGTGGGCTGGAGAACCTGTTAATTCACTCGAAAAATAAAAAATTCAAGCTAGCAATTTTTTTGCCAACCACTAGGGGCAATCTAATCAGTCTGGCTGCTAAGTAGTTGGTGCAGAGATCTGTGAAGCAAGAGACGGAGAAGGATCTATGTTGCACAGAGCAGCTTATTTAATACCGGGCACTGCAAAAAAAAATCCTAGTCGAGATGAAAGCAGTGGTCGTTACACAGAAAGGCAAAACAAACCGAGCAAACAAATCCAAAAACCGAGCATAGACCATTAACCAGAAAAGCAGACAGAGAACAGAAACGCTTAGCACATCGCATGGCAGAACAACACTTCGCAATGTGAGATAGGAACTACTAGCCTAAGAAGTGGTGGCTTATGGTTAAGGTGTTGGAATACCAACCCGAAGGTTGTGAGTTCGATTTCCAGCTCCACCAAGCTACCACTGTTGGCCCCCTAAGCCATAAAGTTGAGTATAAAGTGATAAATGTAAGTCGCTCTGGATAAGGGCATTTGCCAAATGCTGTAAATGTAATGTGATGTACATGTAAGAAGCTAACTAAACAGGAAGTGCTACCGGAAGTAAAGGTGAAAGTCTAGTATCCAGGTGACGGCGCTCTCTGGTGGTGGGAGGGCGGAACTGTGACAAGATCTGCATGGGACAGATTTTTTTTAAGTCCAGTTTTTAGCCCCTTTTTGCAAAATTCTGTTCTCCTTCCACAAAAAAAGCATGTTTTTAATCTGCATGTTTATCTGGCCACAGGAGAACCGCCCCCTGACTGAGCCTGGTTTCCCCAAGGCAAGGTTTTTTTTCTCCATTCTGTCACTAGTGGAGTTTTAGTTCTCTGCCGCTGTCTTTGCCCCCGGCTTTCTTAGTTGGGGGCTTCTAATATGCAGATATTTTTAAACTGAACAGAGTGTTTTAGTGACTGTTTACTATTGTCCTTGCATCGACACACTATTCTACTATTGGATTCTGTAAAGCTGCTTTGACACAAACACTATTGTTAAAAACGCTATAGAAATACATGTAACTTGACGAATCTGCAATAGAGTTTGAAAAAAAGTAAGTAAAAATAAAATGGTGGCTTTTTAAGATTAACACCAGTGAAATTAAAATAAAAAAATCGGTCGGATGATTCTATATGTTTGTTTATGTATAATTTATGCTCTGCACGCCGTACACGGCAAATAATATATAAATAATGTTTGTATGCATTACTTTGTGCTGGCGGAAGGGGAATGGGGGAAACAAATCTTTACTGATGCTCCTGTAAGAACAAACACAGAACTTAAGAACTTTATCATCAGAATATGATAATCATGATGAATTCCAAGAATTTAGTCTGCGGAATTCACAAGAGGGGACATTGGCCATGGCATAAAGCTTCAGTTTATGTATCCACCAGGTCAGGATCACCGCAGTCTTTTGCATTTCGATTATTATGTCGAAAAAAAAAAACCAACTACAGGAAATGACTGTGTTAGTTCGAGGGTGTATTTTCTGACCCAAAAAGCCAACCTGTACTATAGCACCAGCAGGATTCCGTCAGGTAATCGCCTTAAGAAATCCCCAACACTTAGAACTCCTGCTGTTTGACACACTCATTAAAACAGATTTGGAACACATTCTGACATTTTCGATCCGTTTTCTTTTTCTGGGTCAACAATGACGAGCAAGACAAAGCCTTTATGAGCTACATAAACTTTACAGCAGTCTTTAAACATCCTCATAGACTCCGCCCACCCTGTATCAGCACTGTACACTCAGCCTGTTGCAATCAGATAAGGACTTCTGTCTTCTTCTGACTCAAGAGGAGCGTCTATTCTCAGACCATCAGGCTTCTCAGCATGGGCATGTTCGTCCTACAACTTCATTAAGCATCCACACGCTGTGCTTTACTGTTATTAACTGAGACTCAAATGTATGCTTTGCATAGTCTGGACCGTTACTACATGCACACATCTTTTTATTACCTATTAGCTAAATGTATTCATGCCTAAATTGGTTTTATTTATATGGACAGTCTAAGAGGGCTGGGGAAGGGTTTTTACTGTATATATACAGCATCTCGCTGTGTAGGTATGTGGCAAATAGGAAAAAATCTGTTCAGAAATTTGGGGTCGCAAAACAGCGTCTACAGTTATATCAAAGTGTCTTTGGTAAAAAGCCTTGCATTAACCCACTAAACCACGGCGCAGACACTCATGGCAACCCGGGCTTAACTCCGACTCGGGACCTTCCCGCCCCCCAACCCCCCTTCTTCCCCATTTTAGCTTTGATCTGTCCTTTAAATAAAGGCAAAAATGCCCCAAAATATATCTTTAAAATGAAAAAGAATTAGAAAAGCCTTGCTTCAAAGCCCAACAGTGGCAGCTTATACCTTCAATTAGTAACACAGAGCCATAACAATTCAGTTACCCCTGCCACCCAAACTAATCCACATATATTTATAAAGCACTTTCAACAACATTAGCAAGTCTCTCCGAAGTGCTGTGTATCTCTGAGCAAGCAGGGTTTCAGAACTCTTCTCCAAATGGAATATAAAATGGCGGATAAAACCTTACTAGGGAATAAGTTTTTAGAAATCTCTCTTTGTAGGAGTCTTAAAAGCATAGCCAGTAAAATTTTACAACACACTATATGGCCAAAATGTTGTGGACACACTACCAGAACACTAATGAGTGTGTCTGAACCCATACGTGTGTACCTGTTGCCACAAAGTTGAAAGCACACAGCTGAGGCAGAGGTAGTCTGGTGGTTAAGGTGTTGAATTGCCGAGTCCCAAGTTGGACTCGAACTATTCTAAGAAAGATCCGTACGCAAAGCAGCCAGTTTAACCGACAAGGTAGTCATTCTCCCGTTTTATATCGAGCTCCGAAACCTTTCTAGTAATGCAAGATTTTCTCACTCGTCACTTACTGTTGAGTAGCATGAACAGAAATAGTATCTTTAAGTGCAATTTTCTTTCTTCCTTCCTTTCTTTCTTTCACTTTCCCAGGTAATCATAGGATAAAATGCTAGAACCTGTCAAACGGTGTCAAAATTTTACCAGTCTAAGTAACAGTTATGCAGATCTTTTTAAAGAAGCTTCCCATCAATTATGTCCTAACACGAACGAATGAGCTGAACCGCTCCATCTGAACCGAGCCCTGACTCCTGCCATGTGCTCCTGGAGAGATGTGGAGATTCATAGACACAGCTTGAGCAATAATGCCAAACCAGATGCAACACAGCCTCATTATTGTGCACATGCCACAAGCCTCACAGATAAGCTGATAAGGTGACAGCAAACAATGAATAAGTGTCAGGAGGAAATATCAGTCTCACATGAGAGAAGCGGCGACGCAATTCTTACAGCAACCTGGGGTGTGAAGGTCACCGCTTGGTAGCGATGCATCGATGATGATGATGAAACAGGGAGTTTCCAGCCTGGAGAAATGGCGCATTCTCTTCACGTTCGTTAAAGCTCAGAGAGTCAGCTCTGTCGCACAGTGTGTATGTGTGTACCACACAAATGTGTGTGACTGATTAGGGAGACAGAGGAGCAAGAAAAGCTAGCTGATGCCTCTGAGCTCAAAACAAGACACGACAAGCAAAAGCAGCCTCAGTGGCCAGGATTTCATGCTAGAAATTCTGATAAGTAAATTGCAGAGATAAAGAAGAAGTTATGCTCTGTCATAGTAATGATTTAGGTTTTTTTTTTTTTAATCATGCTGAAAAGAGAGGAAACTCAAATCAATCTACATGGCCTTGGACTCCAATCGATGAACAATCAAATGTACTCGTATGCCAACACAATAAACCCAGAGTGTGTTCTGCTGTTGAGTGCATTCTAACCGCTCGCTGCTGAACCCCTGTTATTTGTGGAGAAATAAAAAAGAGACGATAATTAAAAGCTTCTTTGTGATGGTTTTTTTTTCCCTTTAAAAGTGCACTGACTAAAAAAAGTGCAAGAGTAACACGAAAAAACATTTTATCTCACCTACCGAAGTCTGATTTCATTTCTTTCCTTTCTTCAGTGATTGTGTGTAGAGATTATTACAGGAACACTGGGCAAGAGTTTGGGAGATACTAAGGGGTGGGGGAATAAATTCAATTCTAGAGCTGCATTTAGCTGCAAATCTTAATGCCCAATTCGGATTTTGTGACTTTATCTGATTCTTTTAAAGATCTGCTTACGTCATTTTTTAAAACTGACCCGTATCTGATATCTGCATTTACACTATACACGGCAAAACAGCCCAAAGTAGACGTACTGACCAGAAAAGGAAGTCATTACGGCGCAATAATCCATGGACACAGGACGAAATGGTTATTCGGTATTTTGCTTCCAAATCATGTGTAAAAGGTCGGCAAAACAATGCCTTTCTTTACGCTGAGAAAAATGGGGAAGAGGCCTTGTTGCAACCCGGGTGAACGTAGCATCGATCGCTGAGTTATAATTTTTTTTCATGTTTAAGGTTTTAAGTGAACAAAAAATAATAAAAATACACAGTTGCGTTAAGTTATATACGTATCCTGTATATCTCCGTTCGGGGCCACCTGAGTTGACGTCATGCACCACTGTTGTTTATTCACTTGCATTGACAGGTGAAAATCCGATCTGTCTGCTTACATGTCAGACGTTAATGCACGTATCCGATTCATATCCGATTTATTACCACATACGAATGAGGCCTGAAACCGATCTAAAAACTATCGGATTTCATGTGATTTTTTTTCCTGCTTACGCTGTCATGAGTCATATCCCATCAGTACCACATTGGAGGAAAGGATCGGAATTGGGTCACTGGATACGTGCAGTGTAAATACAGAACTCTGAATTCTGAATCGATTCACAAATGTCAAAAATCTTTTCTCTGTTCCTAAATGTTAATTAAACACGTGATGTTGACGGAACACAAAAGGCCGAACTCTGAAGCGTGGAGACGTAGCACCCCGACGCGTCTGTGGCGTGCACATAACAGCTGTATGATGGGCGGAAGAGGAATGGAAGATCACTGAAAAAAAGCGTCAGGCTCCGTCCGATATCGCATATTACTTAAGTATGTAATACATTATTCAGTAATTTAATAGCTTGTATGATTCTAGACCAGTGCAATTTAACTTCAAGGAACAATGTGTTTTCTTGAAGTAATTAATTAAAGCACATGAAAAGTAAACCTACTACTCCCACACGGTTACTATTCCATAAAAGAAAGACGAGTCCTCATATGTGGAAGTGGCTGAAAGCAGCGACGCGGCACATTTCAAGTGTTTTAAGTAGCTTAAAGTAAAAAAAAAAATGTTCCTTGTAGTTAAATAGCACTCGTTTAACATCAGAAAGGTAGAAATAAGAAACACATCTGCATTTTATTACAAAAGGAGTTTTTTCCTCTCTAATGCTAATGACGACTAGCAGAGCAGATGACAAGGACAAGCAGCAGTTGTGTAAATGAGCTTCCTGCAGATTTAAAATTGACTGTCAGCAAGAGATCAGGTGACCTTTGGACTCATGAGGGCTTTGTTTTTTTAGACTCATCGATTTCGATAGATTCGCTGAACATAGAGCAAAGAGGCCATAATGTCATAGTGAAAGCTTATACAGTCCAGCATATGCTCACACACCTTATACACACATATACACAACTGCCCGTATGATGATCTCCAAGGACAGGAGTGAGTTCTGGCTTATGTGAAATTGTAGATTAGGACCCCGACCTTGGCAGCAACCCTAGAGCAGGAACTGATGACAGGCAGCTTGTCAGAAAAGCTTGCGGATCTGAAAGCGTGCGCTTTTTATTTACTGTGCATTAAACATGCAGACAGATGCGAGCACCGTAACGAGCCGAGCTGCAGGTTTTACAAGCTGCCTCGGGGTGGGTAAATATAGAGGGGGATTAGGTGTAAAATCTTTGGCCATGTTCGGTTTGTAAATAAGGCGGATTACACTGTGTTCGAGCTCCCAGGGCGTCTTCAAAAAACAAATTCGTGTCCGTCAGGTGGCTGCCTGTGGAGAGGCAAATGGATTGCGCCTTTGTGATATTCGCAATATGAAGATGAAGGGAGAAAGATTGAAGGAAAAAATGAGTGAAGACGGATGCGGGAACAAGGAAATAATAAAAGGGAAACAGAAAGATGCAGTAGAGCATATGCTTTCTTCTTTTCTGTCCCTAAAACCACCCCAAGGCCTATCTGTCTGTCTGTCTGTCTGTCTGTCTGTTTATTATATATTAATCTGTCTGCCTGTCTGTTTATCTTCTTTTTTTATCTGTCTGTCTCTCTTATCTATCTATTATCCCTCTGTTTATATATCTTTCCCTCTGTCTGTTTATCGTCTTATCTATCTGTCTGCCTTTCTGTTTATCTATCTGTCTGTCTGTTTATTTATCTGTCTGTCTGTTTATCTATCTGTCCGTCTGTCTGTCTGTCTGTCTATCTATATTTTTATCTGTCTGTCTGTCTGTCTGTCTGCTTATCATATATTTATCTATCTGCCTGTCTGTCTGTCTGTTTATCTATTTATCTGTCTGCCTGTCTGTCTATCTGCCTGTTTGTCTGTCTTTCTGTCTGTGTGCACATGCAGGTCAATCTTCAGTTGATATTGACATTTAAGTGTACAATAGGGAATGAAACGGGATGTGAGTGACTTTGATCATGGTGTGTTGTTGGTGGTGCCAAATGGGCGGGTTTTTCTTGAGGATTTCAGAAGCTGCAAATCTCTTCAGATTGTCAACGCACAGCAGTTTCTGGAGTCTACACAAAATAAAATAATGTAAAACACAAGTAAACATCCAGTGTGAGAGCGGGAAGAGGAGAATTGGCAGACTGGTTCATACCCATAAAGCTACAATTACTCAAATCATCATCATCAACAAATTTTCATAGTAATTCCACACCGGCGATGACATGACGCTCATCAAATTGCGATTGAGACATAAAATGTGATTGGCATCTGATAATAATCTCCAGCTGATCGATCGGAGCATCACTACTACAGGACAGTGGTGGCTCAAATAGTTAAAGCACTGAGAGGCTGCTATGAAAACCAGGAAGACCTGGGTTCAAGCCCCACCACCAGCTAGCCAACCACTGTTGGCTTAACCCTTCCTGCTCCAGGGGTGCGGTATCATAGTTGACCCTGCGCTCTGACCCCAACTTACTAAGATGGGATATGTAAAAAAAAAGAGTTTCACTGTGCTGTAAAAAACTATATGTGACAAAATAAAAGGCATTTACATTTTACTACTACTTAAGTAGGTACTACATTTGAGTTCCAGATCAGGTAGTATGAATGACATTGGGACATACTGTTGATGTTGATAGTGCCTTCAAGCAACACTTTTTATTAGCTACAGAAAGCACTTGAACAGTCGCTTTCCGACACTTCCGCATATGACAAGTTGCCTCTTCCGCAGTCTCATGGGTTAGTAAAGTTTTTATTGTATGCATACTTTACTACTTTTTGTGTACTAAGGATTCAGACATCCTATGGAAGTATGTGATTACGGATGGCGCCTAGGAAGACATTTGCGATGATGTTAAACTGCTGTTACTCCGGTCACTCTTTCATTTGGGTCCTTATGAATGTACATTAATAGAGAAAGAGAAGAAATCAGAGTTTAATTTGTAAACACCAGAATGACGCTGATGTGCCTAAAATCTCCTGGTTGAATAATTTCATTTGACAATTCAGGACTGTAGACAGGACATTATTTAATCACACTCCGGTTTCATCCAGATGATGATGTGTTCACTTTAAGTCTGGATTCTCTCAGGGCTTTTTCCTCATATCGTTTTAATGAGTTTTTCTTGCCACTGTTGCCTCAGACTTGTTCATTAGGGATAAATATGAATTTCAATGTTTAATGTTAAAACCTGTGTTTGTTTAAACAGAAGCCTCTCTCTCTCTCTCTCTCTCTCTCTCTCTCTCTCTCTCTCTCTCTCTATACATTTACCTCCGATCGGCGCAGGAGGAAGTGGTGGTCACGTGCGTGACCTGCATTTATCAACAAAACTCCCCCCCACACTCCAAATAGCTTGGATGGCCTTGTGTGCTGCGTGTGTGTGACTCTCTACATCAGACAAACAGCCTGCCTCGCTTACCCTGCTGACATTTTCATTTTCCTTAACTGTTCGGAAAAACGGGGGGGGGGAAAAAAAAAGAAATTGAAACAGTCACATATTAGTTGGAATGGCAGGGCAGGACGACGTGAAGCCCAGAATCTCACTGTAAGACACCTGTTTATGCTTTACCACACAGCTGCACTGCCCAGTAGTGGACCAGAGCAGTGATTAATCGCTACACCCCTAATCATACCCCAAGGTCCCACTTTAATTAAAAACAAAGTTCTGCTTTCATTATTCCAGTCAAATTGGATGTTGATAAGGACCTCACTTCCCCAACTCACTACCCCTTATGCTTGCTTATTTCCCACCACATTCTAATAAGACAGATTTAATTTAGCTATCAGTTTAATAACGCTATACGCACATCTTACCCCAACAGTAAAAAATACTGGAATTTAATATCCAATGAAATGTTAAATCTAACCGGATAACCGCCCCATCTCCAAGGGTTAGATTAAAGCCTTCTTGTTTCCATAGTAACGGTGTAGGGCATAATGTCCTCATGTTACATACTACAGCTAACAATATATGTACATTCAGAAAGGAGGGGGAAACGGTGTATGGTATTTGTAAATAAACGTTTATTTCTGAATGACGTGTCAGACGGAAAGTTTTCCACACCTGCAGATAATTAATAGGTTGATTTTAAGAATTTTTCCGTCCGAAATATTTCTGGAAACTTGATATTTTTTTTTCCCAATCATTAGGCTATATAATTAACTCAAATTAAGTAGCCTTAATATTAAAACAACTACACTGTATATAACATTTGTTCAGATTAATTATTATTATTATATTATTATTTGAGATTCTTTTAAAATGAAAGTTTCCAGTGGATTTAATCTTAAATTTACTTTTAGATTTGTAGATCTTTTGACATAAAATAAACTGGTTATAAAAATGCACCGACGCAGAAGAAAAGCAATTATACGAAATCCTGGTTTAAATTTGATTTTAACACTCGACTAAAGTTGACTGCTGATAAGAAGATCATAGGTCCAATTTCTAACACAACAGAGCTTTCACTGCTGGGCCTTTAACACTCAACTGCTCAATTTAAGAAAAAAACCTCTCTAAGTCTCTTTGGATAACGTTGTCTGGAAAATGCTAGAAATGTCAATGTTATGTAACTGTTAGAAATTAAATAAATGAAAAACATTTCATAAATAATGGAATATTCGTCGAATTATTGAGATACACAGAATCAGAAGCAAAACACTGGACAAGTGCTCACTGGAACACAAATGGGAAGTGGTAGCGCAGTGGTTGAGGTGTTGGACTGCTAATTGGAAGATCGAGGTTCGATTACCAGCACCACCAATTTGTTTCTCTTCGAAGATCGGAAACTTCAGAATGCCTCGTTAGTATAAAAGCCCTTCTTCGTAATACCGTTACCTTTTTTATTGTTTTATTGTGAGCTTCTACACTGTTGGGCCCCTAAGCAAGGCCCTTAACCCCCAATTGCTCAGTTGTATAAATGAAATAAATGTAATTCGCTCTGTATAAGGGCATCTGCCAAATGCTGTAAATGTAAATGACTATTAGGGGTAGTAAGGGCATTAAACCCCCCAAAGAAAAAAGTTATGTTTTATTCTTTAAATAAGTGGGGAAGTGCTAGCGCAGTGGTTAAGGTGTTGAACTGCTAATTGAAAGATCAGGGTTGGATTGCTAGCACAACTAAGTTACCACTGCTGGGCCCCTGAGCAAGGCCCTAAACCCCCAATTGCTCAGCTGTATAAAAAAGAGATAAATGTAAGTCGCTCTGGATAAGGATGTTCTCGCAGGCCATAAATGTATTCAATTCTTTTAATAGAATTTACATTCATACACATCTTTATAAAAGTTTTAATAATCTATAAGGTGATTTCTTTTCAGTTAACAGGTTTTGTTATTGAATCATTAAAGCACCAAGAAATGCAAAAAGTTGCTTTTGTATTGTGTTAAATAAAGCTGGAGTTTTACTGTGTCTCACATCTGTCTTATTAATTAAGGTTCACTGTTCACATCATTAAAGTACTCAAGCAGAAACTTCCAGCTCGCTTCCTCCTTTCTCATGCAGTGCAGCCAAATATCCAAAGATGTCATCATGTACAGTATTCCTACCATCCCCTATTCCCAGTTCATATCACCGAATCCCAGTTAAACATCTCAACTCCTTCATCCACACCCCAGACAGCTTTATGTGCTATGGGAGCTGGACAGGTGCTCGTGAGCAGTGTCCAGAGACGTGTTTGCTGGGTAAATACAGCAGCCGATACTTCAGCTTGAATGGCTTACCCACAAGTGCAGTGACTCGGGAAATAGAACAGTGATGTTATGGGGTGAAGCATCAGGAAGTATATCATCTCTGACTGTGTGAATGGACTGCTGTCCATTTGTCCTCTTCTAAACTGTGCATTACTCTACACTTAAAAGGGCGGCAAAAATTCCATTAGATATACTCATCTGGAGCTTGACTTCTATATATTTATACTTTATTAAATGTAATATACTATAAGTAATTTAGAAAAACACAATTCTACTAAAATTACACTTTAATTTTTAATTTTATTGCTAAAACAAACTTCAGAATTTTAATCTTTAAATGTTTTTAAGCACTTTTTTAGCTTTTGAACGTGACAAGTAAAAAAAAAGACAAAGACAAACTGAAACACAGGGGTGAAAATACACAACCTAATAGAGGGAAACAATCAACTAAACAAGATACACCTGAACACAATGACAACATATACAAACATGAGCACATGGACTACAACATAAAGAAAGAATCGCTGTTGCCCTCTAGTGGCCCGGCAGGAAAACCTATCCGGCAAGCCTGAGCGTGTTCTGACAATATCATATTGCATTAGTTTATTTCGGTACCTCGTTCAAGCTACTTGTTATGTCAATAAAATATTTTAGCATTTTAACTCGAAAAACCCTTTATTTAAAAATCTCTTGTAGACCTAAATATTATTTCTTTTCTTTTTTTTTGACCTAGTAACTAGTTATTTTGCGGTTGCATTGCATTATTGTGATTTAACATATATTGTTAGGTCAATATAAGATCTTATTACTACTACTCAGTAACTTGTTACATCACTATCAGATCTCAATATTTTGATTAAAAAATTCTTTACTCCAGGGTTTACCCCTCCTGCATTATGCTCTTTCAGAGACGGCTGGGATAAACTCCAGCAGATCCCTGTGATCCCGAATTAGGAAATAAGCAGGTATAGAAGATCTATTTTGAGATGAGAGAATATTTCAGTATTTAAAATTAGTAGCCAGTTATTTTAGATTGACATTTAGATTCAACTTTATTGTCACTGTGTAAGGTGGATGTACAGAGCCAATGAAATGCAGTTAGCATCTAACCAGCAGTGCATAAGTGGCTTATTTACAATAAAGAGCAGGGTAATGAATTAATAATTAGAGAGATGATAACTTTAATTTTGGTCTGAGGAAACCATAGAATTTATTTTCTCTCCTTTGGTTTAACGGGTCATGATTTTGTTTATTAAACAAAGTATTAAATAAACAATTTAGGCATCATTTAAACCTGGTCTACGGTTGCACATAAACTCAAGGCCACTATTAGAACACTCGGAGTAATAAATCCATCACACACTCTTTTTTAAGTAATGACCTTAAAGTGTGTGTTATTCAACGCTCGAGTGCAGAATTAGACCACAAATGATGTAAGCACTGCTATGAGAATTCGGTGCTGGAAATTTTACCCGGTAGCCATTTTGACTTCAGGATGGACCTCCCCATACATTTTTCTAGCTGTTAGCACACAGAAGCACCATTAGGCCAAACCGCAGCCTGGGGTCTCATACCTATTAGGAAAAAAATGCCAGTATGCTGAAACGCTGGAAACGGCTCATTAATGTGCTAATCTGCACCGACGATATATACACTTAGCGAGAAAAAAAGCATCCTTTCAATCCTCCTCTTAATGCAGGCTTTTAATTAAATGTAGCAGATTCTCTAGACTATAAACATTATACAATTGGGCCAAATATAATTTTTTCCATTTCTCCATTTTTTTCTGCATACATGTTTATCAGCCAGAAAATACAGTCAAATATTTCACTTTTGTAATAATTAACACACAAAAACCCAGTTGTTGGGCTAAACTGCAGACAGACAGGAGACGGGCAACAAAGAGGTTTCGCTAACTGAGCAGCACGCGGGAGTCTACGTGCCAATTACAGTTTAGAAAGCGGCTCACGGCTTGTTTCTCTTCGAAGATCGGAAACTTCAGAATGCCTCGTTAGTATAAAAGCCCTTCTTCGTAATACCGTTACCTTTTTTACTGTTTTATTGTGAGCTTCTACAGAGCTTTTGTTGCCCTGTTACGCTATAAAGCGATCATTAGCTCTGTGACATCACTGCGTCTGCCCTCGTCCTGCATTATAAACCCTAATGCTCTCTTTATTTAAATAATCAAGTCATTTTGATCATTCCACAAATATTTTACTGTAATAACTAACTTGAATTATTACCCTTTAAAATATGTAAACTTAAGATTCAAGTGTCATGAACTCGAAATCACAAGTTATTAAATGTGATTAGACATACAAGAGAACTAGTGCTGATTGGTGGATTATTACAAATGCCGAAGCGCTACGTCTCCTTTGTTAGCATGGAGAAGAGGACGGAGGCTTTTTGTGACACTTTACATTTAAAGTACACTTGAACATAACATCAAGTTAAGTGAACTTCATAGTTTAAGTGCATTATACAAACACCAAGTTAACTAAACTTCCAAATTTAAATACATTATATAAACACCAATTTATATAAACCTAAATATTTAGGTACAATAACAACAATAAGTTATGTGACCTTAAATATATAAATTGTGATGGAGTTATGGAGTGTTTGAGTTTATTAAGTTATTTGAGTTCATTCAACTTTTTCACGTTTTCAATGTAAACACTATTCAATGAATTTTCGCTTATATTGTTTTATGACTTCTGATATTTGCTTAGCTTGGATACGTCTAATCAATCCGGTGTGATTCTAACCTGTTCTTTGGCTGTCATGTTTTGTTGTTGTTGTTCTCTCGGTTTTCTCTGTTCTTATTAATCCGACCTGTCGTTGCATCTCATTTTCAAATTTGTTCTTGTTACTAAAGAGAGTAAACGCCAATGAGCTGGTGGGACAAGACTCGCCATGGATTTTCTTTTTGTCTAAAATATAATAAAACTTTTAACATATTATTACTTCTGTTACACAGAATTGTGCAATCCAGAATTTTTAGATCTAATAGAAATGAATCCTTGTCCAAAAAAACTTAATAATTACAATAAAATTTGATTTGGTACTGATCCAAACCCCAGGAACAAATGATAACGGCAAATACATCTGTACTGAACAATAAACTCAAAAAACGAGATACCCACCAAGCTGTCGCTGCTGGGCCCCTGAGTAAGGCCCCTTAACACGTAACTGCTCAGATTGATCTAATTTAGCCATATAAGGGCGTCTGCCATATGCTATAGATCACTTTCTTTTTCTTTTTTAACTAGCAATGCTGACTGGTAGACATGACTAGCTTTTTGGTAGGATTTTGTATTGAATTATTATTATATATGCTTTACTGTAGTTAAATATACTATATACCCATATTCGTAAAAAGGTTTCTTGCTTCTGTGCTTTTAGTCATGTTTTTTTGTGTACATTTCTACAGAAATAAAAAAAAAATCAATTTTAAAGCTTTTTTTAAAGAAATATTGGCTGGCTATCCCAAAATACTTGATCATGTATTAGGAGCCTATTATATACTATTGTCCAAAAGAATAGATTACTTAACAACTCTGAGTATTTTGTGCTATTTATACTCTCAATAATATACTTGTGTACTTTCTGTATCTTTAAATGGGCATGCTAAAGTAAGCAAAAGTCAGCTGTATGTACAGGTAATTGATATAGTCTATATAGGTATTAGCAGGCCATAATAAACGGATATTTGATGGATATTTTTCTCCATAGAGAAAAAATATTTCTATAGGGAGATAATTGCCCCGAAATTACAGTGTCTAAACACAGCTCATGGGTTAAATGTATTATTAAATATTAAACGTGAAATGGACTAACAACACACATTACCAGGGATTCAGCAAACGTTAAATACCAAATCAGTTATTCTGACTTTAGTTTTATAAATCTCGTTATTTGGACTTCGCAATTAGTTATTTCAAGATAGTATCTCATTATTGTAACTTGTTATATGAACATATACATTCTCATCAAGCAACTTAATATTTTTGAGCTAGATATCTAATGATTTTGACTGGGTAGCTGGTCATTTTTCAGTATTTTTGTAACTTAATAATTTTTATCAATGTAATTTCTTATTATTTTGACTCAAAGACGCTTTATTTTATGACGTCTTATTGTTAACTCGATAATATCTCATTATTTCTCATTTTCTAACCTTCCCTATCAATATATATGTCATTATTTTAATTTGGTAACCTGTAATTTTTGGAAGATACTACCAACCTAAAAAATATTACGCGTTTATATTTTCTTAATACCTTAATTTATTATTTTGAACTACAAAAGATGTTTTTTGAACTACAAAATGTTTTTGTCAAGAGAATAATATAATATTCTTAATATAATATAGATAATATTTTAATCTTTGGACACAGGTGCTAATTATTATATTTAACACTAAATATAAATTGATGTTTACAGCACCATGTAAACACGAAAAAACATTAGCATGGACACTACACTGCACAACAGACTTTGCTGTTATTACTTACCTACTTGCGCATTTCTTTCTTTATTTGCACATCACTTACAATCTCGTCGTCGCTATTTAATGTAGTGTTTTTTATTTTGTAATGTCTATTGCACTGTCTGCAGTAATGTTAGTAATGTTAGTAATGTCTGCACACTTTGTCTTGCACTGTTTGCACCAGGTTGCACACTTGCACTTCCTGTTGTTCTTTGATTAATTAGCTCTTTGCTGTATTGTTGTTTTGTGTTATTCCGTGTTGTTTTTGTGTAGCACTATGATCCTGTACAGAACGTTGTTTTATTTCACTGTGTACTGCATTTGCTATATATAGTCGAAATAACAATAAAGCTTCTTGAACTTGAACTCTTAGGGTGATATGTCATTACTGTGACTATTGTTTCACCTTTGCCCTTTACCCTAGACAGTATTTCCTTCCTCTTCTACTAGTTTATGTAATAAATTAATCATTTAATTGACATGACATGGGGTACATAATTTATATTTAAACCTGGTGCAGGTTTAACGTAAGAAAATTCGATTTGTGATACTGCAATACCAGAAAAAGGTTCTGCTGCATGATGTCAATGAGATGAAGCGTTAGTATGAAGCCCAGAGTCCACAGCATGGGATTATAGAGCGCATGAAGTGCAGCCGAAAGCGAATCCTGCAGTGATGTCTACGGGAGGCTGTGGGAAGCCTCGGAATAACGCCGAAGCAGTGTGTTCGACTGCAGAAAAGAAAGACGTGCTTTCCACAATCGAATTCTATTCATGAGGATCTGATTGTTGCTACAGAAGCAGCTGTAGTAGAACAATACTAAACAAGCCCCAGGGTGTGACCAAGCGTCTCAGAACTCACCGACGGACGTCTGATCAATGCTAATCCCAACCATGGATTTCTCGATCTGTTCCTTTTTTTTTTTCACCAGAGCTAAAACTCTCATGCAGTGTCTGATTTTTTAAAAAAAAAAACCCACAATTCCAACAAACATGAGAAGCACAAAAAAAGTTAGCTTTCTTACCTGGTTCGGTAACACCTATAAAAAAAGGAGACAGAGAGAAAAGAAAAATTCACAGAGTCAGGAATGTGTTGATGATAGATGTTGTTTTCCACAATGCAGGGAAGTACAGTCACAGGTTTTAATACAGAAATGCATACAGTACATCTTCTCATTACTTTCTCACACTCAATTGCTAAATTCACAGACAAAAATGACGTGACAGTCTGTGATGTTTGTCTGTGAAGCCTACATGATGCAACGCCTTGATGGATGTTGGGGAGAATCAGCTGGATCAGCTATGGTGTAAATTGTGGATTATCGGCTCGATTCATCAATGTGAAACACCAAATAGCATCATCACATAGATCTATAGGTGATATGTTGGCAAAAAATGAGCTCATATACAACAGATAATCTGCTTTAAAACACTCGGATTCATTTATCTATTTATCCTGAGTGTCTTTTCCTCTGTTTGCACACAGCAAATATGAAAGTGTTGTAATGAAGCCCGGCAACCGGAACAGGACTTAATTACAGGTTTGGATGTGTGAGGTTTTAATGGCAATCACTGTAATTTGCTTTGTTAATATTACGTCTTTATCCTAGACTTGTTTTTACAAACATAATGCACTATTAGATTTTGATAAATGTGTAACATCATTACATTTTAAAAGGTGAAGAACCGACTATCTAACGACGCTAAAGAAAAAAGTAAAGAAATGTCCTCCAATTTTGATAATTTTTTAATAACCAATTATTATATATATATATAATATTATAATTGGTTATTAAAAACTTATCAACATTGTATATATATATATATTTACCCATCCCTCGATTTACCACGGGGGGGTAACATAGATATACAGTAGGTATACCCTCAGAATGCATTCTGAATTAGCCCACTGTAGCTTATAAGAGTACTATAAGTTATAGAGTATGCAATATTACTTTAAAAGAAAAAAATGAGTACAGGACTAACCATTAATCCTAAATTCACTTAACAAAACAATGTTATTACTAACCAAACAAGTCCACCGCTGGGCTGAAGTTTTTCAACATACTTTTTGAGTCGTGCAGTCGTATTGTAAGTCAGACAAATCAAAAAGTCAAAAAGTCTTATGTCAAGGATTGTAAATATATATAGATATTGAGAGAGATATACATAGAGATATAGATCTCTCTCTCTCTCTCTCTCTCTCTCTACATATATATATATATATATATATATATATATATATATATATATATATATATATGTCTTTGTTTTGTCCTTTGTGTCCTGGACATTTATTTTATTTTTGGACTAACTGAATCTTGGGCCAATCGTTACATTATAGCTGATCGATTACTTAAAACAGAAAAAAAGAACAGGATTAAGTCATTATCAAATAAAAGTAGAGAGATGGAAAGCTCATCTGGAGTAGGTTTCAGCACATTAAGCTTTTCACTGATGCAGTGATGAGAGTTAGGAGTCAGTGAGGCCAATTACAGGAAGTCCCATTATATAAAGAAGCCCAGATTGTGCGTTGAAGCTCAGAATGAAGAATTAGAGAAAGAGGGACACTGAATTGAAAAACTCTATCTGATAAAATTGCAGCGCTTTTAAGAAAAATCCATTTCTGCGCTTCCTTTTCCATTTTTAAAAATAAATGCAAAAATCTATTTTCCTAACAAGATTCCTTAAATAGAGGGAGATCTTAAGAAATACACTTAGAAATGTACTAATGTTGTTTACAGAAAACAAAAATCAATATATCGACAGAGTATCGTTCATTAAAAATAAATAAACTAGATTACGATAATAATGTTGTAATATTTCATGCAGCATTTGGGAGAATTTTCTATCCTGATTGACTTACATTTATCTCTTTTTTTATACATCTGAGCAGTTGGGGGTTAAGAACTTTGCTCAGGTCCAGAAATATTCTAGTCAACAGCTTATTCAAAAGCTCTTTATTAGCGCTATTGATCAGTCCATGTAACTAATTAATTATTAATGGTTCATGTATGGCCAGCATTTCACATTAAACTACCACATATATCTTTTTTTACAGGAACAAAAGTACCAGGACAGTAGACTGCTTAGATGTTCAATGACCAAGGTATTATTACAGGTAAGCAGTGGGCAGGTCTGGAAGAGTTTTGCGTTTACAACTTAAAGACAGACACTGAAAATAAGTGTTATGGAGGGCAGAGAGGAACTTTTGAGCTAACTAAGTTCCAGATCAACAAAAACGTTGTTAAGTTAGGTGTGAAAATCGACAATCAGGAGACGCCTTTACCAAACAATATGACAAAGAGGGTTAACATCTTATTCATTTAAAAGCCTTGAAATCAGAAGACCAGATGTTGGTTTACCTTTAAAAGCCTCTACAGTCTGGTACAGCATCTAAACACCTAAATTAAAGAGCAACTTGTACCAGAATGATGAAAAACAAAAGGATCTGCATATAATCTAAAGCTACCGACTCAGTATCACAGTCTAGGCATTTATGCTCACCATGGGATCCCTAAGATTTATGAATGATGTCACTAATGAATTCTGGAGTTTATGGGGTTATGTTATCTCCTGGGATTCAGACAAACGCTTCTATGCTTTACAGTCCGGATGGACGCTAACCGAATGCACACTTTATAAAGCAAAGCGAGTCTATTTAAAGCCACACAAGTGGAATGTTCCATGATGGTCAAGTCAATTGCTTGACCCGAATCTGATTGAGCATGTCTTTCCCTTGGTGAGGGCAAAGATGAAGGCGAAACGTCCTGGAAAGCAGCAGTAAATGTCTTACAGAGCATCACAAAGAAAGAAAACCATTTTCATTCTAATGTTGGCTTGATTTACTGGCGGTTGCAGCTCTCTGGACTTGATACAGAGAGATAACAGCAATGTAGAACAGATGCAAATGAACTCCAGACCCTTTATTTGCTTGTTTAAGGGAAATAAAGAGGGATTAATAAACACTTGAAAAAGGAACAACTGAGCAGTCAATGTTTTAATTACTTTTAGTGCCATAAACATAGGGGTTGGATAGGGGCTGTATCTCCAACATGGTTCACTTGTTTGGAATGGAAAGCTAAAATGAGAATAACTCTTTTCTACTAATACAATCAGATAAACCAGTTGATTGTTTGGGCATCTGTGTTGGAGTTAAAGTAAAAATCTTACATTTTGGTTGCTTTACACTGTTTTTAGGATATATATAGGATATATAAGTTTATAGGGTACATATAAAAATAGGGTTACATGTTGAAGGTAATTTGTAGGCCTTGCAATAGCTTTGGTTTGATCAGCAGCAATTAGACTTAGAACTGCATGGGGTCTGCAGGGAAAGTGGTGGCTTAGTGGTTAAGTTGTTGGACTTATACAAGAAAGACTGGGGTTTGATTCCCAGCAACACCAAGCCACCACCCATTGCTCAGTGTATAAAAGAGATAAATGTAAGTTGTTCTGGATAAGATTGTCTGGTAAATATAAAGCTGATGATGAAAAAAAAAAGATTCAGAAGAATTCCTGTTGAAATGTAGTTATTTCTGATTTAAGGGTTTTTTTTTTGGCATTTAAAATGCCTCACCCAGAGCTGATACTTCACTCCTAGTCATGATACTTCCTGACATCACAACTGGACCATTTCCTTACTAGCTATCTATACGTTTATGATGTCTTATGGTTTCGTTTTATCAACATGAACAGCTGCTCCCTCAGCACTGTGAGCTAAGAGAAAGCAGGAAGCTTGTGGTTTTAATTAGATCTCACGCTAATGATTAGTTGGTTGGCCTACTGTTCATTAATGTACGGTACGATTAACCACAGAGTAAGTTAACGCGGTTAACCACAGTAAAAGCAAAATCGGTGTAATGACGTCGCTATTGCTAGGAAACACACTGAATTGAGCTGGCACAGTTAGCGTCTATGGACAAGCTTAAAGCATAGCTTCAGTGCTGTTTAGGCTACACTGGTTTAGGCTTTGGGAGATTTGTGTGCCACATTCAGGTCCGGACTCAGGACTGGTATGAATCAGATGTTGGCATATCCCACTGACTGTAAACTAACTGAGATGGAATGGGATATGCAACCAATAGCTCAAGACACCACACTGTAGGAATTTGGTTAAGTTGTTGGACTACCAACTTGAGGACCCGGGTTCGATTCCCAGCCCCACCAAACCACCACTGTTGGGCCCCTGAGCAAGGCAATTAACCCACAGTTGCTCAGTTGTATAACAAGGAATATTGTAAGTCACTCTGGATGAGGGCATCTGCCAAATGCTGTAAATGTAAATACCACATCTCCTCAGTAAGTGCACAGACACTGGGTTAGTTACAAAGCCAATAAGTTCTTACTGCAGTAAACCGAGCAACAGAAAGACCTTTATACTCTTAACCGTTGCCCCAGTCAACCGTAAGTGCTGTTACTGTTAAATGGCAGTATCTTTGATAATCACAGCTCAGCTATGAAGCGGTAGACCACACCAAGTCCCAGCATGAAGCTGCTGACTGCCGAAGTACATAGCGTGTAAAAAATCACATATTCTCTGTTGCACTGCTATCACTGTGTTCCAAACTGCCCCCTGAAAGCAAAATCAGAACAAGAATTATGCTTTGGAAGCAAATGGGTTTCCATGGCTGAGCTGCTGCTGCTGCACACCCTGAGATCTCCATGTGTGTTGCCAGTCGTTGGCTGGAGCAGTGCGAGGTGCTGCCACTGGACTCGGCAGAGGAAACATGTTTTCTTGATTAAAACCCATCACACCTCAATATTTGCCAGTCACACATTAATATTTGCCAGTCTGAGGAGTCAAGGTTGGGCACATGCCAGGAAAACATTACCTGCTGGAATGCATAGTGCCACTGCTAACGGTTAAGGCTTCAGGAAACCTTGACTTCAATCTCACTCTTTCAGCCTATTTTGAGAAATTAGAATGCTGATTGGCGAGCCAGACTGTCTCAACCACATCAGTGTCGGGACTCAAAAACACTCTTTTGACTGAATGGTGACAAATTCCCCCAGACAAGCTCCAAAAGCGACTTTCAAAAAGTTAAAGCATCTCTAGCCTCTAAATTGATGCCAGAGTTCTACCAACCCACCAAACTCTGATTCATTAAATTCCAATTTATATATCGGTCATTTGTAAGACACCCGTATCTAGAGTGGTGTAAATTTGAGTCTTTTTTTAATCTAACTGAGAGTTTGGTCAGGGGCCCAGCAGTTACAGCTTGGTGGTTTTACACCACTCATACTGACCTTTAGAAAGGGTGCACAGTGACGCTAGACACCGCCTCTCAATGGAAACTGATTTTACGAAACTTCTAAGACACAGATCTCTTTGCTAATGTTGCTTCCAAAGGCAATCTCAAACTCTGCAGTTAGTAATACAACAGAAAACAGGTGATTTCACATGCTATGCATTTCAGCACTCAGCAGCTTCGCTCTGTTAGGGTTGTGTGATCTTCTGCTTTGCGGCCAGGGCTGTTGCTGCTCTGAGACATTTCCATAATACCACTTACAGTTAACCATGGTAGATCTAGCAGAGCAGACAGCCCGCAAACTGATTTGTGGCATAGGCGACAAATTCAAAGTCACCGAGTTCATTACTTTAGCCCATTCCACTGCCAATGTTTGTCTGTTTACACTGTGTGACTATTTGCTCACAGCTCTAAAAGTAGAAACTCTGCAAACCTTTGCCCATAGAATGAATTTTCAGACTATCAAAGAACACTTAGTCTGCTTCCTTTTCCATTATTCCACCACCCTAACAAAACGACAGCTTGCCCATGCCTATGCTTCCCCATGCTTTACTCCACACGCGAGCTAACATTAAGCTGATTAATCATGACATATTGATTAGAATAACATAGAGGGAAAACATTTAACACTGCAACAGAACTCTGTTTAGGGTTTGTTTGGTGGATGTCAATTAGTTTATTTAGCCAGTGGTTTTTGTGTCCAACCTCAAGCAGGAGATCAGATTGGACTAGCTAGCTCATACATTTAAAAAAGATAGCACTGATATGCTATCCAGCTAAAACAGACACAGTATTTATAATTTAATAGTGTAAAAATAGAAAAGACAAATATTGGATTGTTAAAAGGATTTTTGTATATGATATTTTTATATGATTGAACACTTAAATTCCTGCTTTTCAGAGTTTTCATAACTATTTCACCAAATGTTTGTGGACACCTGACCAAAACACCCACATAAGTTGAAAGCATCCATACAATTGTCTAGATGTCTTTCTATGTTAAAGCTTTACAATTATTGTATAATTGAGTTTAGGAGACTTAAACACTGTTTTAACATGACAATACATCTGAGCACAAAGCCCCTAACCCTCATGAACACATGGTGTGTTCTGGATGGAATAGAAGAACTGGCGTGTCCTGCACAGAGCTCTGACTCTGACCCAACCCCACTAAACACCTTTGGGATGAACGGGAACATGGACTGCAGCCCAGACCTCCTCACCTGAAACTGGCACCTAAACTCACTATCACTCTAAACCTTTTCAGAAGTGTGGAGGATATTATAGGGGGAAACGTGAGACTAAAACTGGAAAAGGATGTCCAAAAACACATAGATGTGCAAATTTATACCCTCTCCTACTTTCTCAGATGGAATATTCTGGCACTTTCTAACCTACACATAAGTGAACACGAGTGGCCGTTTTTGAGAAGATGACTGGACAGAAGATCTCCACATGCCCACGACGGCATTACCATGACCCTGAGTTACTCTGTTAGCACAGCCAGGTCCAAAGAGGATGCTCTTCTGAACCGTCTATCTCATTAAAAACATCTGAATCCTTCTGCTTCTCTAATCTGTTCCTGAGGCAGATGTATAATTCCATGATTTGCTAGCTGTCTGGCTTTGCCGTAAACATTTGTGCCTGGGTTAGGCACCGAGAGGACTGTGGATCCCTGCGATAGGATGTGTGAAACCAGGGTTCAGGCTGTAATTGCAATGCTTTGTTGCCACGGAAAGCACAAAAGGCAGCTGCAGCCTGACAACAGTGATTGATATCAGAAAGGGCTTTCAGATAAAAATAAGGCTTTCATATTAAAAGGAAAACATTTATATGAATGCTTGGGAAAATCTTTGTGTAAAAGTTTAGCATTTCTTCGATCCCTGTTTTTTTGCACAGTGTGAGATCTGCTGAATAAATAAATGAATGCAAATGTTAGCACTAAAATTTAAATAATGGCAATTAAAAAAAACAAAAACAAAAAACTGGTCCTGGCATCAGTTCTCACTACAGGCTTTGGATAGATGAACGATTTGGAGAACTACTGACAATTAGCTGATGACTAAAAGTGGTTTGCTTTACATTTCTGGGATGGCTGGCTAAATTCAAACCATCTGCTCAGGAATAATAATAATCCCAGAATATTTGGCAGCATATTACAGAGCAGAACATGTGCTTTGCTAAATCATATTCGATTTAGACCTTATAACAGTTTAGACTAAGGAAAAATTCACGAGTTTTAGAATCGCCATTATCCATAAGTTTAAATTGTATGGAGTGTGTTTACATGGATGACCTGAGGTCTAGAAATGGTTTGCATTTTTGGAATGTTAGCATTGTGCTGTACATGTTAAATGTTTCACAGCTGAATACAAATAGCAAATTTAGGCTATACTTTTTATTTGGTTTTCATTTAGTCGGCAGTATTATAAAAAACCCAGTAGATCCACCACATGTTAAACTCCATCACACTGCTGGAACTAAGTACACGATATGGAAAAAACTTAGTTGTTTGTAGAAAAAGATTGCTAACTGATTTTATTTATATACTTATTTAAGATTAGTTGTCAATATCAACAACGTGAACAATCAAAAATTGCGGACGAATATTTTTGCTATAGAATTGTAGTTTGATCAACGTAGCGCCGTAGCGTAGGACTGTAGCGCCGTAGCGTAAGACTGTCATGCAGAAGAAGACAATGAAGTTAGAAATTGTTGGTTGGAATTTAAACAAAGAGTGTGTGCAAGTCTTACAAAACTACATTCAAATAGGGTTAAATTATATCTTGTATATATTGTATCTTGACAGATAAAGTGATTTCCCAGTTTTCTTCCTTAGTTACTGTAGGCATAACGCATTCCGAGTAATTAGCAATTTATTAATTAATCAATGTTGATTAATTACCTATCACATTTTTTTTTTCTCAGACAGAAAGCTTTTTAAGCTGGGAAAAAAGCTTGAGAAAGATGATTTATTCACAATGGGAGGACAAAGACTTCAATAGGAGGACGGAGGTTTAAGTTCAAATGGTTAAGGTGTTTAGTTGTTTATTGGAAGACCAGGATGGCCGAGGTTTAACCCCCAACACCGCCAGTCTGCAACTGTTGGGTCCTTGAGCAAGACCTTTAACCCCTCGTGCTCTATCATAGCTGACCCTGAGCTCTGACCCCCAACTTACTAAGCTGGGATATGCGAAGGAACTAATTTCACTGTCCCAAGTTTATGTGACAAATATAGACATCTGCATTTTTCCTGGGTCATTTCATGTGTTAGATAGATTCAGATGTTATAACTCCGGCTGGAATCATTGCAGATTAATATGTCTACTGGCAGCTGTTGTGTTTGATACGGGAAACGCTCTTTTCTTGTATTACTCACTAATAACTCTTGAACCTGGTGGGTTTTAAAATGCAAATTAGCCACACAAAATGTGTAACTATTGGCAGGTCTACAAACCCTGAAGGTAGGAGTGATTACCTCACACTATGACTGTTCTAGCTTGTGCTCAGATATCAGATGTAAGACGTGTCTCTAATCCCTGTCATGCAGTCGGAATTTATTCTTTAAAAGAAGTTTTTACGTGTTTTTTTTAATTCATTTCAAAATGCTGGGATTTTTGTTTTAGTTAAAAGAGGATATAGAGTGGAACCGCGGCAAAAACATTCTGAAGACGAGTTCTTAAAGGTGAAAAATTGTCTAGCGGTACTAAATGTTTAGATAAAAAATAATGTAAATGAAATGTAAAGTCGTTCCAGTCACCCAAAAATATTAGCAATTTTATCTATTTCCAACACTGCAATCTTATTTTTACATATAGAAATAAAAGTATTTACATTTACAGCATTTGGCAGACGTCCTGATTCAGAGCGACTAACATTAATCTTATTTATACAACTGAGCAATTAGGGGGGGATTAGGGCCTTGCTCAGGGGCCCAACAGTCGCTGCTTGGTGAAGCTCATAATCAAACCCACAATCTTCATGTTGGTAGTCCAACCATGAGCCACCACTTCCCCGTTTGGAAAAGACATGTAAGTGAAATCTGAAATAAACAGACCCATTCTAAAGGCAACGTTGGCATCATGGGTCGATTTTTTGAGGCACCTTTTTGAGGCACCTTTCACTGAAACATATCATACAATTCGTAGACTCACTTCGGCTGGTTTTGCTTGGCTCTTTAGTGACACAAAGACATTTTGAACAGCAACCGGTCATAAGCACAGCTTAGCCGGCATTGGTCGAAAATTTGTAAGGGACGGCATTTACACCTGAGATTCCACTGTATATACAGTATATATATACATATATACATATATATTTTAGATATTAGCCACAGCTATACCGACTCTTTTTATTTGGTCGTATTTTTTAAAAAAACCCAGTAGATCCACCACATGTTAAACTCCATCACACTGCTGGAACTAAGTACACGATATGGAAAAAACATGTTGGGCCAACCAAGCGTCACCTCTGTGTGTTTTTAAACATCAAATTCCAGATTTAGTCTCACTCTTTATTCTATAATAACCCCCAGACGTCTACACATAATCTCACTAACACAACTGTAAAGCACAGTCACAGTTTTATCGGTGAATTATTAGTGGACCTCAGGTTAGCTGAGTAGGTCTGGGGTACAGTCGAGGTTCCAGTTTAACCCAAAGGGGTTCAGTGGAGTTGAGTCTAAGTCAGTTCTTCCACTGCGAACACTAGAACACACCATGATGTAATGTGGCTCAGGGGCTTTGTGCACAGGGGTATTGTCATGCTGGACCAGTGTATGAACTCGTAGTTCTAATAATCCAAATACTACAATATACAAATACAAATACACACTATACTCTCAGAGTGAACCTGATGGTACGGTTTGTAATCACTATGCTTTTTAAAACTGCTCCTACGCAGCATGATGTTGTAAGGAAGTAAGTCGAGGCAATTAAAAAAAAAAAAAAAAGCAGCAGGTTATCTGACGTCGGTTACAGTTTCTGCTTAGTTGTTTGTAGAAAAAAACTATATATATAAACAACTTGAAAATTGCAGTAATCCGGCAATGCTTGGCTCAGCAAAGTCTCGCTAAAACTGACACTTTTATCTCATTTGGAGAAAAAGGCCAAAAAAAAGCCTGAATGACCAGTACTACAGCATTTGATCTGGCAGCTCAGTCAGGGAGCAGGTTAAGAAAAATGAGTTGGTTTCTTCAGTGAGCTAAAGTGGTCCCAGCCAGTATTATGTTTGCTTTTTCCCTTTTGTCTTCAGCAATAGCACTTGTCTTTTAGAAGACCGACACTGTTTCTGATCAAAAGCCCAGCAGCAATTCTACCGTAGTGGGAAGCTGCTCATGCACTTAGGGTTTAGATTTTTCGTTTTTTATTTTTATTTTATTATGACATTTTAGAAAATCATTTCATCCTTTGTTTTATTTTTTACCTCTAATTGTATAAGGAACATCCGGTTTTGAGTCCACGCTGGTCAGCAATTACGCACAGTTCAGTGTGAGCGATCAGAAAAGAACAACAGTTCCAGTAAACGGTTTCCTGCTTCTCCCTTTAATTATCATTTTTTCCGCTTGTGTTTAATGTTACGGTGTTTACTCGGGAAATTAACGCGGGAACTTTTTTAAAACGGTCGGATTGTCATGGCTGATTAGCGAGCTCCAGGTGCTGTCACTTCTTCTGTTGTTATAAAGCACGCAATAAAACGCTGGTATGTTTTGCTCTGTTCTGGAGTAATGGTCAAATTCTAGGTTAAATCTACTGTTTTAACGACTTTGTTGCTAGATTTGGTGTCCATGTTAGTGACTTTATTTTAAGAATACTGTTATAACCTCCACAAACGTTCCCCACTAATTACTGAGCCCTGTTTCCCATTCTGTAATCATTACTAACTGTCTTTTCACAAACTTCCAATCCTTGCATGCTTTTTCCTTATGTCCTATTAATGTTTAGCATCCACATGTCCGATCAAATATTAGATTTTTGAGTTTCCAATCACTGGTCACTTTTTTCCAATCACAAATCAGTACTGCTACTGAGTATCCAATCACAGAATGGCATTGTTTCATAATGTCCCAGTTACTGCTCAGTTTTGTCTCCCAATGTCCATACACTGGTCAGTATTTTATTTCATTGTCCAATCATGAATCAACAATGCTACTGAGTATCCAATCACAGAATGCCATTGTTTCATAATGTCCCAGTTACTAGTCCGTTTTGTCTCCCAATGCCCATACACTGGTCAGTATTTTTATCACATTGTCCAACACAATCATGAATCAACAATGCTACTGAGTATCCAATCACAGAATGCCATTGTTTCATAATGTCCCAGTTACTAGTCCGTTTTGTCTCCCAATGCCCATACACTGGTCAGTATTTTATCACATTGTCCAATCACAAATCTGCACTGCTACCGAGTATCCAATCACAGAATGGCACTGTTTTCCTAATGTCCAAGTTACTAGTCTGCCAATATCCATACACTGGTCAGTATTTTATCACATCGACCAATCACGAATTTGCACTGCTACCTAGTATCCAATCACAGAATGGCATTGTTTCATAATGTCAGAGTTACGAGTCAACTTTGTTTCCCAATGTCCATACACTGGTCAGTATTTTATTACATTGTCCAATCACGAATCAGCACTGCTACCAAGTATCCAATTACAAAATGGCATTGTTTCATAATGTCCGAGTTACTAGTCCGTTTTGTTTCCCAATGTCCATACACTGATTAGTATTTTATTTCATTGTCCAATCATGAATCAACAATGCTACTAAGTATCCAATCACAAAATAGCATTGTTTCATAATGTCTGAGTTATTAGTCAGTTTTGTCTCCCAATGTCAATACACTGGTCAGAATTTTATCACATCGTCCAATCACGAATCAGCACTGCTACCACTTATTCAATCAGCAGTTTTGTCCAATGCGCCTCCTTGTTCTTTATTTAAAAACCCTTTTAGGCTACATTCCCCCCAAAAATGTACAGAATAACACACACCATACAAAAATAGTCCACTTTGGCGTGGTGAAAGTGTCCAACCACCCAGCATGAAGTATTTTTGCAAATAAAAAAGATTAGGGACCAATGTGTGTTATTCTGTTTGTGCCACAGCAATTTGCCAACCAGAAGTTATTACATATATTTATATATTTTAATTATTGATGGACATTTTGGGCTTTCGATCCTATTTAATGTTCTGTCTTTAATTAGCCGGAGAAATAAACAATCACAGGGGAAACTTTATTCCATATTTTATTGCGTTATTCCATCTTTAAATGTGTCTCCTTCTCTGTCCTTTCTAATTACAGCTGATATAACTTGTTCAGGAAAATCATCCGTCTTTATGTATCAAGGTCTGGTATGCAAACGCTCATGACGCATAAACGAATATGCAAATATCCCATCGTCTGCTGACAGGTGGCGTGTGTGTGCGTACTAGCTACTTTTCTATGACAAAGTGTGGCAAGACGGATCCTGTTTTAATCTTAATGCCCCAGATATAGGGCGGAGGGCATTTATTGGTATATTCAATACAATATTCAAGACATAATAACTAATCACTTGACAAACAGGTGTCCTAACATCGTTTTTTCATTATTTTTTTTTTTTTTTACCTTAAACTAAGACAGCCTTCTAAACACATCATTTATCATGCTAATGAAGACGTGTGCATATGTGACCGTTATGAGCCAGTTGTTGCTAATTATGTCTTCGGAAACCTGACTTATCTCACCTAGTTCTGTGATCGTAACCGCTAATGAAGATTGACAAGTCAGTTAGCAGCAGCAGAATTAAGTTGCACTCATTTATTGCGTTGGACAAGGAAGCCGATCTGTTTAAATTTGTTCGGTGTGGCGCGTGCTGGAGTGTTTTTTCACACCGTTTTGCAAGAAACTGACACTTTTGCGTCTTTATTCCTTGCAGATTTGGATCAGGTGAATACTGTATGAAATCATGGAGAGAATATGTATGAAAATATGCAAAATATTATAGTAGCCCCATCCTGGTTAAAAAAAATATATATATAGAAAAAGAAAAAGAAGGAAAGATGGTACCTCAGAATATAACAAGATAAAACAAGGCAGTAATAATAGATTTCATTAAAAAAAAGCACATTTTTCATAAAAACATACATTTTATAGCAGTCAGATTTGAGCAGATATTAAAACACATGATATAGCTAGACGTTCTAGTAAGCCAAACAGCTAGAATGCCCCCAGAGCGTGGGCCCTGTGCATTCTGTGGGCAGTGAGAGACTGACTGAAGCACAGCAGGACCCAACCAGCGTGAGAGCGAGATCAGAAGAGGTTTACCTGCAGCTGCAGTGGCCTTCAGTGGAGCAGGTCCTGGGGCTGGCCAGTGGACAGGACAAGGGTGAGGCGCACATGAAGGACACACAGACACACACAGTAGAGAATGAGAGGACACCGAACCAGCGGGATAGGGGACGGGAAAGGAAGGGAAGGAAAGTCGGAGGAGAAGGAGGACAGGGAAGAACAAGGCAAAAAGCAAAGAGGTTAATTTTTTTTTCTTTTTTTTTTTTTGGAAAGTGGAAGGGAATGAATTAAAAAAAAAAGCAAAGAGACAGAAAAGGATAAATTAAGGGGGAAAAAAGAGAGAGAAAGGGGACAGGGGCCCATACCTTGGCTCTTTAACGTCAGGTGCGCCAGACCTTGAGGGAAAGAACAGAAAAAAAGGGAGAAAAGGGAAAAAAGAGGGTCATAAAAAAGGCACGGAGGGAAAAAAAAGCAAAAAACATTGTCACAACGTTTGGCTGCAGTTTGTGACAGACATCCTGAGGCGGACATGGATGCCGAATCAAAACCGGGAAAAAAAAAACTGAGGAGGGAAAGAGAGAGAGAGAGAGAGAGAGAGAGAGAGAAAAAAGGAAAGAAGAAACGAACACACTTCATCAGGGTAAGGGAGTAAGAGGTGTGAGGAGGGGTGGAAAGGAAAAAAGCATTTCGTTTCGGCGCAAGCACCCGGGGGCACTTGCTCACATAAATGCTTTTTTTCCTAATGGAGCACATATTTAGTGTTTGGCAGACAGCATTCCTTAGTTCATACATTTTTAAGCTATAGCAGAGGCAACCATAAATGTCGCAATTAAAAGCCACAGATTCATTAAAGAAAAATTTTTTGGAAAAAAAATAACGAAATTAATAAAGCGAGAAAAGGGAGCGCGAGAGACAGAAAGAGAGAGATATCAAAATGAGCAGAATAGCGAGGGAGGGGAGTATCTCATCAAAAAAAAAAGCAAAGGGGGCAGAGATAAATCCCACTCCATGCACCCAGCCTACAGGATGTCGGGTAGCAGCGCCCGCTAGATAACCTGCCTGGACTATCCGGAATTCCTCACCGACACTACATAGCAAAATCAAAACCCGCCAGTTGATTCATTGCTGTAATAATGTCAGCTTCTTGGCAGCTCTATAGCCATCAATTACCCGACCCGAAAAGGCGCCAGCCATTATCCGAGAGTGCGTGTTCTGTAATCATAGCACTGTTGTTATATCCTGGGATTAATGTGACATTGAACAGGACAAAAATACTCCATGCAAATGGGCATCCGGAGGAACTATACAGCAGGTCATTGCTGAAATAAAAAGGTCTAAACAGGGAAAAACAGCTACAATCTATACAGTGTGCAGAAAAAGAACAGTGAACAATAAAGCTTTAATAAACAATATCTTAAATTATGCAAAATCTGCTCGCTGTTCAGCTTTCTGAACTCTTGTGAACTCTTGACAAAGAATAGTAAGTCTCATTTCCTGATACTACAGGAAATGACTGACAGTCTGACTGTTAACATGCGTAATTATAGATGAAAATACTGTACGGGTGTCCCTGAAGCCGCATTAGTGACTAACGCTCAGAATCGGCGGAAAAAAGTTCCCCATCACAGCATGTCCTTTTTTAGAAAACTTTATCCAACATGATTAAACATCATTAAACATATTTTCAAATATTCGATCAGCTTTAAATAAAGAGGCGCTTATTCATCCGAAATTATTATTTCTCTATATTAAACTGAACATTAGTTTTATTATTTATTTATTTTTTAGCAAATTGTCCCCAGCAGGCCAATCCCGACTAAAGTAATCATTCCTCCTTCTAAATTTGGCCGAAATCGTTTCACCCTTGGATGAGATTTAGAGTTTTTCTGCCAGACAAGATCCCGCCAACGCCTGACTGATGGATTTAAATTAACATCTTACTCTGCAGATATGTAACACTTGGTTGTTTACTTGGTAAACGTCCATAATACGCCCGATCGAGACCTGTCACATGCTGGCTTTTTGGATGGCAGTCAAAAACGAAACAAAACACTAGACCCTAAAACCTCGGCATACAAGCTGAAAAGGCAAAAATGTTTATTGTAGTATAGCTTTTCCCATACGAAATAACGTAAATGCGGATAATCTGCTCCAGCTACCCAAAAATCTTAGCAATATTATCAATTTTCAACACTATCATTATATATTTGCATATAAAAACAATCAAATCATTTAGAAAATAAGTAAAATAAAAGTAAAATATGAAATAAATAGACCACTGATACGCCACCTATCGAAAAATCAGGTAACTGTTAAATTCACGTATCAGGGGTTGACGTACAATTTATAAACTCGCTTTGTTCGGATTTCTGCCGACGCAAACAGGTTTTCCCGGTTGTTCGGCTAACTTAACTGTCGTTCAGTTTAGTTTGTTGACTTTGTTCGTTTTGCCGTAAATGCTTCGTGTCCTGATGCAAATTTCTTGGAAAATTTCAATTCTTAAGAACATTTCTAAGAATTTCTAAGCATTCGTATGTCGAGGTTTCAGTGTACAGCGATCAGACCCTATTCAAAACGATATCCCAGCCTTTTAATTCATTAGCTCGTCCATTAGAATTCAATGTAATAAAAATATTAACCATCCCAGTTAACCTCAGCAGCACTGAACTGCACTGGAGCATAAGGAGATTTGTAACAAAAGTGGGTTTCTTTTGTTGTTTTTTGTGATTTTAGAAAAACCTCTTTTTACACGCCTGGTGGTAGCATAATGAAGTGGCTAAGGTTAAAACCATGGCACAGCCTAGCACTTTTCTACCTTACATGATTACTCACAGTACCGCATAAAGCCCAGCTTAGGTCTCATTAAACAAACCTCTTTTTTTTCCTGCGGTGAATCAAACTGCATTTCGGATAAACTGAAATTAAAATAGAGAATAGTCTCAGAGCCTCTAATCAAAAAAATCTAGATTTAGACTGACCAGCATAGAAGCAAGCCTTCATTCCGTATGCATTCGTTTTTTTGCGGCGGGAGTGGGTGTGATTACGGTGCAGAGCTTCTGCATTATTGTTCTTACTCGCTTGACGCTGAATGAAAGATTCCTGGACAAAAAAAAAAAAAAAAATCCCTCGAGGTCCCATCAGCCGAGATGCCACTTTCATTCCGTCGAAATAAAACTTGCTATTAAAGAGATAACCGAGCTGAGGAACAGATAATTGTGAAAGGTGGCGGTGTAGTCAGCTCCATTAAAATAACAAAGCGGTGCCTGTTAGAGGACTGAAATCTGTTGGTTTTTGTCAATAGCCTGCAATTTAGACTTTGCAGGGAAATAAATGAGGGGATAAGACGTAGCTGTTTGCTTAACTGATTAGTAAACTTTTATTATTAAAAAAAAAAAAAAAACCCACACATTAGCAAAGAAATGCTGTGCTGTGAGAATGTGATCGCGGGGCGGATCTACCGTCGTGCTGCTCAGGAGGGTCCTGGGCACTAAAGTCACTGAGTGGCTAATTGTTTACACTGAACTGTTGAAACAGCACCATCCATCAGTTCAATTACACCATTTAACCACTCATGCTCATCGTTCTACCTTTTCGAAGCCGAGAATTAACGGCGAAATAAATATACTTCCTGGTTACGATTTACTTTTCAATTATACCCAATGCTTTGCATCCAACTAAGACTTCTAATTTACAGCCGACTCGTTTAAACACCAGCCCATGCTTTTCACAATCGTTATAAATCTGCTGCTTCTGTGAAAGTGCAGTTTATCTGTTCTTCCCAACTCCCCCCCCCCCCCCCAAAAAAAAAAAAAAACAAAAAAACAAAACCACTTTCAAGAGGATTTATTTAAATCCTGCAGTGGGAAGTGGTGGCTCATGGTTAAGGTGTTGGACTACCGAACACTAAGATTGTGGGTCGGATTTTCAGCTCCTCCAAGCCACCACTGTTGGGCCCCTGAGCAAGACCCTTAACCCCCAATTGCTCAGTTGTATAACTGAGTTGCTCTGGATAAGGGGGTGACTGCCAAATGCTGTAAATGTACAACATTGTAATTCATTAACTTTAATGAACTTCATGTTAATTAACTTTAAGGGTAATTAATTCAGTGGGTTATTTTTTGTTTTTCTGACGGCCATAAGCAACTTATAAGTGTCAGGCGGCACAGTAAAGACCGCTAGAGGGAGAGCGAATCCCTCACACTGAACGCTGTCGGGTGGTGCAGTGCCGAATGACATATATTTTCATTTTACGTTTTTGTCTTTTGAAATTTCGGCGAATCTCGATAAACATCTGCTAACTTCATACTCGCCCTTCCGCACCCCTGGAGGAGTTATATAATATAACTCTGTGCCCCTCTAGTGGTCGCGCCCTCCAGTTTGACTCCTAATTTTATTTTCAATACTGGCAAAAATATGACTACGGTTTAAAGAAAGAAAATTGAAAAAAGACGAAGACGAAGATAAAAAAAAAGCTGTAGTGGTCAGTTTAGACATTTGCATTTAACCCTTTATGGGGTTTCTAAGAAAATAAACAATGCATTTATTGTCATTTCAAGAGTGAATACATTTTTTTGGGCCCCCCCCCCTGTATTTACCTACACGTTCCACCTTCCAACTGCTTTGTTATCTCAGCAAAACAGTTCCTGTTTACAAAGCACAGAAATCCAGTTCCACCATTTAGTCGGTTCCGAGGGCTTTGCCGACCTTCACATCTGAGCCGTATATTCTCTGATTCCTATTTCTGTTTCCATTGATGACTAATTGGATTTTCCCTTTGTTGTGATTTCCTCTAGTGTCATTTCAACTCCAGTTTCGCATTACGTCTTGGATTTTGTGAATAAACCCTCCCGCAATGGGGTCCCTAGTGGTGGAACAGAAAAGTGTTTAACTATCTGCAGAAATTCATGAGTTCAAATCCTGACACCGCCACACGGCAGTTTGTGTCTAGAGAGTGAAATTGGCCACGTTTTTTGGATGGCATTATTGTTGCTCTCTCTCTCGCTCTCTCTCTCTCTCTTTCTCATGGCTATTATAGTGATATTTGCTCGAAACAGGCACGTGTGAGCTCATGTATGAGGCAGACCGCAGATAGCCACCCTGTGATGCAGCGGGAGCAACAGTTCTATAGGATAAAGATGTTGCACATGTTGACTCTTTCCCCCTGCTCACTTAGAAGCTGTTGCATGATGGAAAATAAAAGTGGGGAATAAACCCACATTGCACATGGATACTTATACATCCATTCCGTCCAAAAACACTACAGATATCAACCGGGTCGCTGCATTCAGATGATTATTCAAATAATCTATTATTTAAGTGAAAAACCTTTTTACACCAGGTTCCTTTGGCACATCATCGCTTTTCTTGACAGTGAACATTAGTGATTACCCGGTAAATTTACACAATATTATCAAGACCTAATGGTGTCGTAGGTTGAGTGCACCTAACTATTAGCTGGCTAACAGCTCAGCGTTATTATATATTGATCGGTTTTAAAAGGCTAGTAACACATTCCTTGCACAGCAGCTCATTTGTCCATCTAATTAGCCTCAGATTTTGGTGATATTTGCTTTCCAAACTAGTTTAGGCCAAGTTAATTGATGGTAGATGTGGATAAGATGGACTTTTGTTTATACCCTATAAAGATCACAGAGTTCTAATGTCAAAATAGTCTTGGATTAGACTATTTTAGTCGAAATAGGATTGCCTTGTTTGCATGTTTGCAGCTTGTCTATATTAGTATTGTATGACAGAGCGCAACAGGCTATACCAGGCCTACCAGATTAGCGTCTGTTTACAAAATATCACCTTTAATAAATAAATGTCTTTAAATAGTCCTACATTATTTGGAAAGCCGAACGTGCACCAGTAAACACCAATCTGATATCAATAGTTACGGCAAATGTTGAATTTTAACACTGTAATGGAGGTTGTGCTCAAATCGGAGACATTAGACTGGAATATTTACGTGTCCCTGAAATGATGCTTTGCTGCTTTTTTTGGTCCTCCCAAAAATTCCCTTATATTATCTCTGGATTTCCTTTGCCACGGTTGCTCATGAGTAATAATATAAAATATTAAAAATGTAAACTCTGTAAATTATTTTCTGCATTTCCCTTAAGCTTCTTTGAGACAACATTTGTTGGTAAAACTGGTGTACGGATGAAATCGGAATGAGAAGGAGTCTCTAAAGCCGGGATGTTCGTTCAGCTTGATCTGACAGACTCCCTCTGAGTGCCACTGCTTCAGACTTTTAAAACTTTACCGACTGAGATGTTTTTTTGTGCATCATTTATGGAGCTCTCACACTTTCAGAGCTGTTAAAAAAAAGCTCCTTGACTTATATATGACTCTGTTTTTCACAGGCTTTCTTACTCCATAAATCAGTTTTTTTTATATGGAATTTTATTATTATTTTTTCTCTGTACAAAACACACATTGTTTACAGCCTTGTATCTCACGGTAGCTCAAGATTCCAAATAAACACTGATGCTGAAATGACTTCCATTTCAGAAATGAACGCAGAAGACGGTGGGTGAACGTATAATCAGTGGGGAATTTCAAAAGGCGGCGTTGCCTGTTAACAAACACTTGTTAACAAGGACACAACGACGCTGCTGTGCTGTGAAATGGAATCGTTTATTTTTGTTAAACAGCTTAAACGAAAGCGGACGAGACGCTCGTGTTAAATATTAATCGCGTTCGGGTTCATAGTTCAGCTGGATTTTTAATAGCCGTGTTCCGTTAATGACTTCAACCCCGTTCCCGCTGACCAGCCATTTACATTTCAGATCCTGATTTGTTAAGCAGTGAATATATTCGGGTATAAATAAAGTCCGGTAGCTCTCAGGGCTTTAATAAGAAACCAGGCAGGATGATCTGGCCGCCATGCAGCGCTACGACAGGAGAGCTATTAGCAGTATGTATTTTTTAAGCGGTATCTGCGATGTATAAACGTTTTTACAGCAGGGATGCAGACGCATGACGTCACACTCAGAAAGCAGGCTGAAGTAAAAGAGCCCCTGCTATCGACGTCGACGCTGAAATGCTGCTGCCCGCCAGTGTTGGCATAGCAACAGGCTACTGTGTCTCCAATACTATAAGAGTGCCCAAAACACCCCCACCTCCCTTTCCTCTCATTCCCACTCTCTCTCTTTTACCCCTCCTTTCACTCATTCCTTTTTCCATGTCTTTCTAAATCCCTGGGATTTCTCCTCTCCACCCTTCAATATGGTGGACCATCACCTGGACAACATGGTCATTAGCGGTTATCTGAATGAAAAGTATTCATTTTGTTTGAGCTTTCATGCGTTCGATTGAAAGCGAAAGCGGGGCAATAAAACCGCAATAAAAGCTCTTGCTTTATAGAATGTTTATATGTGGGACCTGATCTTTTCACCCGCACCGTTTTTTAAGCCTGTTACTGCGCCGGGTGCAGAAACAAAGTGTGTATTAAAAATGTGTTAGTGAGGACAGCGTGCTATCCTCTGTTTTACTAGAAGGATTGTTTACTTCATAAAATGATTATAGAAGGGAAAGGACGGTGTGTGTGTGTGTGTGTGTGTGTGTGTGTGTGCATATAATACATTTTGTTCAGGTTTAATCTTGGAGTAAACCGTCAATGCAGACAGAGAAAGAGTTTTACAGTGAATCTCAGTATTGGCTGGAGATAAACATATAATATCCGGTTTTATGTGATTTTACTGGATCCCCTACGTTTCCATACGAGGTTCATTTTCTGTTTTTTTGTTCTCGTCTGTCTAGAAAAGTATATAAACAAATACTTCTGATTTACAAAAAAAATAAGCACTTAAAATAGCTTAAAAAAAATCTTTAATTTGAAACCCTGATGTATTTTAATGTGTTTAAGGTGTTTTATTGTGTTTAATGTGTTTTTAGATTTGTAAATCAGAAGAACATCATCATTTAAAAAAAGACTATTTTCTGTCCTGGTTCTCTGTTAAAACTTTAGCCAGGTAGAAAAAAAAAGCTGGTTTGCAAACAAATTTTAAGTTTCTGGCTATTCTTTAGTCTTAGAACCATAAATTAGGAAATAGGTTTTATGTAACTTGTTAACATTAATCTCAGGTTCAGAATTCTCCCCGCTTATGTGTTACAATTAAAATGGTCCAGAATCCTAAAAAAAATCCTGAAGCCATTTGTCTTAAGTACGGGGGTATAATAATGTGCTAAATCTGTCTCGTGTCTATATAAACTATATAAACATAAAGTCTTTATTACACATTAAAATACATTTCTCAGCATACCGTAGCTTAGATAGTTACGGGGAGGTCATTTTATGACACCCTTGGAGCAGGACGGGTTAAGGGCATTGTTCAAGAGCCCGACAGTGGCAGCTTAGCAGTGGTGGGCCCTGAAGCTTGGCAGTACCTTAACACTGTGCTAAAATTCCTAATTGCTACTTTAGATTATTTTTAGACATTCATTTTTTTTTCAATCTTTTTGTAAATGAAAAATGTGACTTTTTTCTAAATGTGACCTGGGCTATAAATAAATTTCACCCTCTAAGTCTAGTTAATGAGTTTTTGTGTACTAGATTTTAACCGAATCCCAGATAATTAGCACGCGTATATGAAAGGTCACCGGCGGTACGCTTTGCCACGCGCATTTTATACCTGCGATCTGCTCTGATTAGCTGCTCTACTCAGCTGGAGATGAGCTGGGATGGAATTTGCATGTCCTGTTTTTAAAGCCCGTCACTGAAACTCTTGAAGGAGAGCCTCCAGCAGGGGGATTATACCAAGGTCATGGAGACTGCGATATTTGGCTGCTGCTGTGCCAGCTGTTCCTTTTTTTAAAGTATGCCAAGTGCTGAGACTGGCACAAGTTGTTTTGGCAGGGCGCTGACTGAGCACAGACTCATTTCACACAGACCAGAATGACATAAAGACTGTGGAGGCGAGCAGAAGACACAGCGAGACCTCCAGTCGGGGTTCTTCTCTAACTTATGCCAGTTTGAATAACAGGAACAGAAGAGGTTTTTCCTCTAAGGAGGAATAAGGCTGTTAAATGGGGCGTCCCCGCTGCTCAGTTGTGTGTGTGTGTGTGTGTGTGTGTGTGTGTGTGTGTGAGTGGCCTGTCTGTGCAATCATTAGCATTTGAAGTCATTATTTGTAGATTGAAGCGTTCCTTTATCTTGTTCTTCAGAAGGCTTCAGTTGCCCTGTAGCTGGGTGAGTGGTACACAATCATTACTGATCCAGAGCCAGCATGGCACAGGCTCTTTCATGTTTTTGATCTAATTTATTTGTTCATTCTTCTTAAACTGCTTTATCCTAGTCTGGGTTGCTGTGGATCCAGACCACATTTCAGGAACACCGGTGGATCTCCACCATGCGTATACACATGAAGGGCTACTTCATTTTGTCCTGTTCTGTCTCACGGGAGGAAACAAATAAGAAGGAACCACATAACAGACATATCCGAACCAGAGATCTGGGAGCAGTGAGGCTGAAAACTATCAACTGCACCCACTCCTAATATCTCCAATAATAAATTGATTCTGCCCTTATGCCATGCTATTACTGACAATCCCAAGCTACACAATTTCACCCTTTTCAAAATCACTCGTGCAGCCCCTGAGTGATCATAATAATGCCATTTCCAGGAAGCCAACTTGGCTGTGTTGTCAGGGTGGAAGGGACAACATACTACCACTCCTGTCAATGACAGTTTTTTGGCAGAAGTCCTTATCCAGAGCAAAGCTTATTTTTATCCAACTAAGCAGTTCAGGTTTAAGGGCCTTCCTCATCCCTTGTTAATACCTGTTAAGTTGCCTTGATGTGTCTTAGAAGTGACATGTGTTAGAGGTCGTTCACATATCGCCGCCTTCTACTTTCCAAGGTGCCTGGTCGCTTTTGCCCCAGAGTTGTGCTAAGCAACCATCAACAGGATTTCCACACTTGCTGGAACTTTGCTCCAAAATGTATACACACACAATGATGAGCTGCTCCTCCATTTCACTGCTGAGGTTTCAGCGTAACGGAATAGGCGAGAAAGCTGATTGGTTGGTTCTTGTCACATGACCCACGGTGCGCTTGTGGAATTCTGAAGAAGGTTTTTATCTGAGATGTTTTTATCTCACTGTGGCATTCGAGAACATTTGGGATGTATTTCTCATGCAGCAGTGCAGGCACGTTTGGATAAAACAAACACCTCGCACTGTATGCACATCACGGCCGCTTCGCTCTTTATTCGCGTGCGCCTGCCGCACGTCTACATTTGCGTGCAAAGGTCATGTGATATGTAAACGGCCCTTAGTCTTCACCTGGTTTATGCGTAATGAGGAATTTCAGACTGATGTGTGGGTTTGGCAGATGATAGAGAATTATATTTTAAAAGGATGCCCCTTGGCTAGTCACATCCCTCTGAATGAAGATATTAGGGAGGACCCACAGCCATACAAGAGACATCATACCTCATTGTTGGCTTAAAAACATCTAGAGATCCTTCCTGAGGAGCTGCCTTGTGTGTCTGGGGGTAAGAAACCTTATCCGGTTTCCACTGAACTCTTTACAAAAAGCGGAAAGAAAATGAAAATGTTTGTTTTTATGCAGCAGTAAAAAGGACCGATGCCCTTTAATCTAATAAAAGCTCAACTACTTTATTACAGCACATCTTTTCCCCAGCATCAGCCCTTTGCTTGCTGTAGTTCCAGCTTTCAAGCTTGTCGGAGAAGAAGAACAAATGACTAAAGAGATGCACTGAAAACACACGCTCGGAATGAAAGCCTCAGTCATTCTTTGGTGTGTGTGTGTGTGTGTCTTCTTGGATAACTGCCCACCACCAGGCAGCATCAACATGATAAGTGGTCATGATCACAGGCCTAAAATAGATGTTCGGTAAGAGGAAACGTTGTTCTGGATCACAGCTTTGTAAACTTAAGAATATTATAAATGGTTGCTTTTGCAATTGCTGAGTGGATCCTCATGGCATTCCTACCCTAGTGGGTCGGTTGGTATCTCTAAATTGTCAGTCTTGTGTGTGGATTGTGCCCTGCGATGAGTTGGCACCCTGTCCATGATGTCCCCAGCCCTGTGCTTGAGCCCAGACTCTTTTAATGATTTTCCACCGGGGCTGGTGCCAGTGGGTGGAGCTTTCACTACAGACCACAGCCGTCAAGTAAATTAATGATAATAAATATGTCTGTGCAGCAGTGGTCAACAGAACAGGGGCATTTAAGAAAAACTAGAAAGCAATGTGGGGCAAAGATATTTATAAATAGATACAGGGCAAATGGCAACTCCGAAGTTTAATAGATCTAAAGAAGTTAAAAATATATTAGAAAGGAAGATAACAATCGAATCTGGTCACAAGTTAGTGACGTAGCGGGTATTGCTCCCGGATTCTGGATTTTGCCCCAGCCCCAGTGGAAAAAAAACAGCATCGAGACTCTGTGTAGGATAAACACTAAAGAAAATAAACAGATTGTAAATAAGTGATTATAAGAAACTCTGTATAGGAAACATTTATCAGGACCTTCACACTTGTTTATGAAGTGATGCAGTCAGCCAATCACGTGGCAGCGCACAAAAATAATTTTACCAGCTTTAGTGCAAGGTCAAACTTTTTATTACTTAGGAACCCTCTTAGGAACCCTATTGGGAAATTGATTTGCGAATGCTTGTTTGTGTTTAAATGAGACTCTTGTCAATCATTATATAACACGTTATTCTATGTGTCATCCTAAGTCCTGATGTGGCGCTTGAGAAACCAAAGTCTGTTCTGTGAAGGACTAAAAAAAGAAAACCTTCAAATAAATTGTTTAATGTAACACATCAAAAATGTATAACGGGGGAAGTGTTAGGGACTTGGCACGGTTGCTGGTTCCAGATGGGTTGATTTGAGTACTTAGGAACCTGCTGATAAAACCTCGAGATTTTCACACACAACTGAATGATACACAGGACGGAGTAAAAAACAAAAACATCCACTGAAGCGCAGTTCTCTAAGTAAAAAATGCCTTAAAGAGAGATAAAGATTAGCCACCAATGGACAGTTTCAGTGTTTGTGTTTTTTTAATTGAACTGCTTAAGCATAATTATTTGATTGAACATTAAACGGTTCAGGGTGCAAGTAGTGTAATTAAAGCAATTGCCTGCATATAAAACTAACAAAAAATATTATTATTATTAACTTATATATTTATTTTATTCAATACTTTTCTATACCCGCTTATTCCCTAATTCGGGCTCACAGGGATCTGCTGGAGTCTATCCCAGTCGTCTCTGAAAGAGCAGGGGGGGTACACCCTGGACAGGTCGCCAGTCCATCACAGGGCCACACACACACACACTTCTATGGGCAATTTAGACCCGAAGTAAAACCCACGCTAGCACGGGAAGAACATGAAAAGCCCACACAGAAAGACCCCTGTCCGGGAATCGAACCAGGGTCGGTCCTGCTCTGAGGCAATAATGCTAACCACTAAGCCACTAACCGTGCTGCCTATATTATATTATTATAGTAAGTATCATAAATGAATATTAGACTAGAAAGTGGTAGCTCAACGTTTAAGATGTTTGGACTGCTGATCGGAGGCTAGTAGGTTCCTTTCCCAGTACCACCAAATTGCCACCACTGGGCCCCTAAACAAGGCTCTTAACTCTCAACTGCTTAGTTAAATAGAAAAATGAGATAAAAGTTGCTCCGGACAAGGATGTCTACCAAATGCAAGTAATGCAAATTAATTCCATAATAATAATATAACATAATCTAATAATTATTAGTAGTAATGCAGTATTATAATAATAAATATAATACAATATTTCATAGATATACCATATAGTAGTTAAAGCTCAGCATTGTGATATAGTGTCACTTTTCTTACTCCATTCCTGTTCTATATTAATGAAACAAGTCCATTCACCTTCACAAGTCTCACTTATATGATAATTACGATATTCTTCTTCTGAGAGGGATCGGACCTCATATCTCACGCTTAATTAGTGAAGATCTTTCCTCTTTCGTCATACCTTACAAATCTGCTAACTTCTAATGAGGTGCAAGGACAACATTTCTACTCAGTGATCAGGTAAAAGATGTTGTTACATGGTACATGTCATGATGCATGACTGAGAAATTAGCAGTCAGATCTCCCTACTTTAATCACAAACTGCAATTAGAGTGCCCGCTCAAGCGATCTTATTCAGATACCCACCGTTTATCAAATGTCACAGGCGCCACTTTCGACTTAAAAACAAGAGGAAGAAACATTTACAGCATTTTGCAGATTCCCTCATGCAGAGCAAGATACAAATATTTTCTTTATATAACTGAGGAAGTCGGGGTTAAGGGCCTTGCTTAAAAGCCCAGCAATAGCAGTTTGGTGGTCCTGGGAATTGAACCAGCAGTCCAATACTTTATATTTCCAAAAAAGTTTCATGTCTTGGAGTAGACATGCATTAGTACGCATACCAGCTAGGCAAGAAATCACAAGAAGTTGATCATGGAAGTGTTACCCCACCAGGCCACCAGGCGGCGACCATGAGACATATTTGACCAAGTCTACTTCTGTTATTTTCTTGGTTTATTGTGCCATTTGTTTGGTTTTTTTTATTAGTTGCTTCCTTATTGTCATTAGGTGATTCTAATTCAGGAGTGGGCAATCTCGGTCCCGGAGGGTCGGTGTCCTGCAGAGTTTACCTCCAACTTGCCTCAACACACCTACCTGTAAGTTTCAAGTTTACCTAGTAAGATCTTGATTAGTTGGTTCAGGTGTGTTTGATTAGGGTTGGAGTTACCTCTCCGGGGCACCCCAGCCCTCCAGGACCGAGATTGCCCGCCCTGTTCTAGTTTGACTAGTTTGTCACTGTTTCCTTGTATGAATAATTCAGTTATTTAAAATATTTTATTTTCCCCTATTAAACAAATTTCTGCACTTTAACACTTGATTCGTGACACAATGTTATGTTTTAGAGTGATAGTATCGGCTTTTACCCAATATATTTTCGAGCTCCTGCATCACAGTGCGCCCAGAGGAAAGTGCTATCTGTTAGAAGTGCTTTCACATACATGAACTCACAGATGCCCATGATTGGCTATTTGTGCTGTGATTAACAGGGAGATAGAATGCCGTTCCTCCACTTTGTGAAGAATTGTATTGTAGTGAATTTTAATGAGCGCCTGGCATTTTCATATGCCTCAAACTTGTACGATTCTTTTTCACTTTGAGGTTTTTCAAGCATCTCTGCATCCTGTGTAGCATCGTGGTCCTGAAGAAATATTATTATTTTAACTATACTATATTTACATTTACACTTCTGGCATTCGCCCTTATTTATTTTTTTACTGGGCAGTTAAAGATTAAGGGGGGCTCAGCAGTGGCAGCTTACAAACTGAACCCAAAATCTTCTGGTCAGCAGTCCAACACTGCGACCACTAAGCTACCACTTCTACCGGTTGAAATGACAAAGCCTTTTGACCTGATTTGACAGATTACAGCCAGTTTGGTTCTTTTATTCTCGTGGATACAGACACGGAATTCAGGTTTTGAACTCATGATCGGCATTCCGAAGCCTACAATTAGGCAAAACTGCCCAACTGATATTGTACGTGGGTGAGAGATAAACAGCCATGACAGTAAATCTGTAACTGAAATACATGTTTTGTTGCCCTGCTGTGAAGATAGTTCCTTTATCAGAGAAGACCGATAGAGAGGTACAAAATAAGCACACAAAAAAAGCTACACATACCACTTGTTTCCGTCACATACATTCTAGCATCACGATTAAAACCAATACTTATACCACAATACTCATGTCAATCATGTTCTCGTACATTTTAGTACATAACTCCAGCACCTCGGACTCTTCCACACTCTAAATGGTAGCCATTAACCATTTTTAGCTCGACCCAGTCAACCAAACTGCAGTCCAAACTGAAAGTGTGTCACCAAATCAATGCAGACATGACAGTAAAGAAGCTGAGTAATCAGACCAGCCCTGTTCGCTCAGGTCTGAAGAAGAAGAAAACATCAGTCTTACCTTCTAACTTTTGTTGGACAGCTGCAGCGTAGCCGAGGGGGGAAAAGAGAAAGAAGAGAAAAACAATAAATAAGTGAACAACAAAGAACAAATTGATTTTTGTTTCACTGCTTAGAAGCTTAAAAGAGCGTAACTGAGGGAAAAATGAGAAAATAAAGACGGCTGATTATAGATTATCTGTTTGGAATTGTATTTACATGTGTAATTTCAGAAGATATTAGACATGATTAGAAATGATTAGACATTAGTTTAAACAGCACGTCATTGCCGCCTATGCAGTGACTCCGAAAACTGATAAAATTCGGTTTACTGATACATTTTACACAACGCAGCCATGTGTTTACAGGGAAACAAACGAGAGAGTCTAATCTCAGCCTCCAGTCACACATCTGTAAATATTTTAACATAAATCTTAGCCAGTTGAATGGCTAAGGCCCGCCCATGATGACGTATGACTGAAGGTAAAGCAACCAATGACGTTTAGTTTTGTGACGTGTTATATTTTGAGGTGTCGCTACGAGCCTTAAGCAAAACTCCTTAATGTCTTTCAAAAAAAAATACATCATTTAACTGATTTCAATTAGTGCTCATTGCCACTGATATAAACACAACACTTTACTTCTTCATTTACATTTGTAGCATTTGGCAGACGCCCTTATCCAGAGCGACTTACAATTTCCTTGTTATGCAACTGAGCAATTGGGGGTTGAGGGCCTTGCTCGGGGGCCCAGCGGTGGTGGCTGGGAATCGAACCCGGGTCCTCATGTTGGTAGTCCAACAGCTTAACCACTGTGCTACCACTTCCCCCACTTTTAAATGGCTTTGACCGGATTGCTGACACGTCTTCTGAAAATCCTGTAGACCTCGACCACTGAAAGGGTGACTTTAGAACTCTGGAAGCTTTACACTAACTGGCTAGCACTGAGAACAACAAGCTATTTTGTGCATAGCACATAGCTGCGTTAGCTGTAACATGGATGTGTATGATGTGTGTAAGTGGTTTACAGTTATCTACTGAAAGGCCCTGACTGAAACCCAACGGTACGTCACTGCCAAATGTAAATGCTCGAGTGGATGGATGACATCACCACGCAGAAATACCTACAAACAAGAAGCAAAAAAAAATCTCGGTCTGACTCTGGATAAGTGTTTGAAAAAAAAAAAAAAGCTGAAAAACTTTAAAAGCTCTTAAGTGCCTCCTCTTGAAGACCTGCTGCACCTCTTAGACAGAACACACCTTTCCGAGAAGTCATACGCTGCTGGTTTACATCATAAATCAAGCCCAATGCCGAGTGTTCGTTTCATTACCCGGAGTTTAGAGACCGCTTTATAGGAGACGATTAGAATGATAGGAGTCTGACATAAAGGGTGATGTGATTAAAGCTGTAAATATTAAGCATGCGTTATGAGACTTATGTTGGAAAGAGGCGCTCGGTTTGTGGTGTCTGTTTTTATTGCCGTAAAAGCATCTAAGTGGTTCTTTTAGGAAAAAAGAAAAGACAGCTGCAGACTTGTTAAATGACAGGACGGCGCTCCAGGTGAGACCATGACACATGCAGCTGCTCGACGCGGTAGGCGTGAAAAACTCAGGTGTGGAGAAATCGCAGTATCACAGTAGCATGCGGGTGTGAGTCATATCCGCGTGGTATGAGCTGTTGTGATAATGACAGAAAAGTGTCGGTGAGGGGGATTGTGCTTTGGCGCTTAAAGACGACGGCCGGTTAGGACAACATTAAAACACTAATGAGGACACTCCGGAGACTCGGGCACATTTTACTCACTCTGAGCACGGCTGCTCGATACCCAATTAGAGATCAATCTGAGTGAAAGTCGTGTCATATCAATATACTCGGGCTGGCGTATCTGACGCCGCTAAGACCCAAAATATCATGCCTGAGACACCTCGGTGCCTGTCCAAGCAGGATTTATGAGCTAAAAGTGCTGACCGGAAAGCTAACTGTCCCCTCTATGCTGATCGAGCACAAAAGATCCAGAATCTGGAGAAACGCTAAATCAGCTAATACCTCACAGGGTCTCCTCTGAGTGAACGCATGTAAAAATAAACTACAGCGCTTTTAGCCGTTACCGACTAGCCATTTTGCTGCATGATAATAACCTTGACTAATAATATCAAGCTTTTACAGTGTTATATTTCTTTCCTTGAGTATTTTTACACTGTTGTGGGCTCGATCGTGCTGCGGTTCATCCCTTTATTACTTTTTCCGATTAAAAGTATTGTTAAGTCGGCGTCACGATGTCTGATTTGCCAGTCTGATATTAAATAATATCGACATATATATATATATATATAATACACAATTGCGGGGGTGAATGTGGGAGCTCAGTGGGTTGACATGGCACCACATTGGTTAAGGTTATAGACTGTTGATTACTGCTCAGTTAAAGTAAGTTGCTCTCACTTAGGGGCCAAATGCCAGAAATGTACATTTATACTTCTATAAAAATGGTAACATAATAAGATTTTATCGGTAACATTGACTGAGAATTATAAACGAATGAAATATAATTCCAATTACATTTTTTAACTAGCTTTTAACATGGCGTGTTATGCTTGTTGTTCATTTATGAAAAACTACCAGCGGGTATCTGTAAAATCCGCTATTGGTTAACTTCTGCTAACAACGTTCAAGTCAGTGTTAAGATTTGCTTAAAGACGTTTAAAGCATGCCGAAAGACCCAGGCCACCCGGTCACTGGCTGTGAGACGGTAAATCTCTTAATCACGCCATGTTTGTGTGAGGCGCCTGCTCGGCTCGAGATGTCACGCTGCGCTAAACTGTCGAGCGGCCATAAATCACGAAGGCCACTTTAACCTTTACAAGCACTCTCTATGGCTCGTCTAAATTGGTCATGGCAAGAGAACTGCGCCGAATTAAGTGGAAGCACAAGAAGTGACATGATGACAGCGTCTGGAGCTTCTCAGACACGCCACGGCGAAATCGGTGCGCTAGGTTTACGCCTCCTGGGTTATTAGCATAATGCCGGGCTGTCATTTAGAGCTGGCGGCTCGCCGCTGGGATGGACCTGAAGGTGTGCTTGAGGGATGAAACGGGGGCTTTAATCTTGTGTTTATTTACACAGTGAGACATTTCACTGTTGATTAGTAGCTCGTTGTTAGAAATATGAAGCCCCGCTGAGGAACATTCTTACACAATGCTCAATAATTTACAAAAATATAAAAGATATTTAATTGAAATGCTAAATTTATTTGGTTATTCGGTTGGATTTGCTGCATTTTCTAGCTGAACTGCTTAGGAACAATGCCGAACTCGCCGGCGAAAGGAGAAAGCAAAGAGCTTAAGAGTGCCGGGCTAGAATTCGTTCCCTTTTTTTTTTTTTTTTTCAGGAAGTTAAAGCAAACATGTCAGCATCCAACAAGTCCTTTTTATTAAACAATGGCAGAAAAACATGAGCAATATATCTGGCACAAAGCTTCTTTCTCCTACAGCCACCGAGACAGAGTATTCGTTTTGACCTTGGGAGAGTGGGTGCAATAACAGGCTCGGTGTTGACAGATCTGCTGAGCTTACTGCTATATAACGCACTTTTCAGGGCAAACAGAAAATGGAAATAGGAAGGAATCTTTGAAGGTGCTGTAGAATGAGACGAACGCTGCATAGAAATCTGAATCCCTTTGTTCTGTTTCTGAGAGGACAGGAACACAGTCAGACAAATGCGGGTCTTCATCTGAATAAGCTAAGGGAGGGAGAGATCGGCTAGCTTAAAGAGGCCTAGCAAACATCCTTTACAACAAGAAATGTATTTAGTGTAATTAATTTAAAATAAAGAGAAATAATTATGCCTTCTTCTTTTATGAACTGATTAAAGGTGTACTAACTAAAATGATACTTATAGTATAATTATATACAAACTATACGACTAATAAAAAATCTGGTTTGAGCTGCAGTACAAATGCAAATACAAGTACAATTTAGTCTGGTACACTACTATTCAGGTTATTTTTCTTCATATAAGAGTTTTTTTTGACAATGGACATTGTCTCAAAGTCAACAAATAATGTTAGACAAAAAAAGGTATCAAAAACATCCCTATTGCAGGGAAAAGCTAACCCATATTACAGTAACAGGAGGAGTGATTTTCCTCTTCCTTATTATTTTGCAGGGTACCAAACACATCTACGTCCATTACTGGCGCACAGATTGTACAGTAGTTCATGTTGACCAAAGCACACAAGAAAAAGTGACGGGATTCGATTTCCTGTAGGACCACCGGGTTCAGTGAAAAGCAGTGGGTTATTTGCTCTGGGATTTTTACAGAGGTCATTTGAGAAAAACACAGACATGGCAGATTCGGACGAGATTAAAGTATATTTGTAAAACCGAAACTTCTCCAACGTCCCTCTGTAAAACTAGTCCTGTCCGAATTGGACTTTTGGTATACTTTGGTATACCATCTTGGTTGATGCTGGGATCGGGAAAAGACCAAATGTATTGGTATCTTCCAGCTTCTGATTAACTAAACACACTTGATTTAGATAATCAGCAGTGTGTAGCGCAGGGATAAGAAGGAACCCAAGTGACATAAGTAGGCAAGACCTGCATAACAGCACGGAGAAACCAGAGAACACTTGAACTCGTTTATTGTTTAGAAGTTATTCTATTTAAAGAAGGCTACAAATTTTTTAGGAATGCAAAGATACTGAATCATTTTGCTGTTAGTACTGCAGGACTGTAAATAGCCGATGGTGATGATGTATCATGGCTGATAGCTATAAAAATAAAAAAATTGTCTTGTTGAAGAATGCCATAAGTATACCAGTATACAACCTTTCGGCTGTTCGCTTTTAGGGGTCGCCACAGCGAATCATCTGTCTCCACCTAACTCTATTCTCTACATTCTCTTTACTCACAACCACTAACTTCATGGCTCCACCAAGCCACCACTGTTGGGCCTCTAAACAAGGCCCCTAACCCTCAATTGCTTAGGTGTAAAGCGGCCAAATGCTACAAATGTAAATGTCCTCGTTTATCGGATCCATACACCTCCTCTTTGGATTTATAGATGAAGGCTGTAATATTAGTGTCCAAAAAGGAAAACAATAAAAGCATGACTTACATCACATCGAGCTAAATAGGAATGATTCTTGTTGAGAACATTCCAATCACATGAGGCCAAAAATCTAACAATAATATTGATTCACTAACAACAACATTGGAAGGGTTTGAGGTGCAGAGTTTATTTGAAACTAGAGCTCGACCTCAAATCACAGCCAACACTATTTTTAATATGGTAACTAGTTTTATTCTTTCCACTGTGTGTGTGAGGGGGGGTGTATTCCAGTAGGCTATACAAATCGGACATAACACAAGCAAATAGTCTTCCTAATAAACAGACCTTTTACAACTATCTCAACCAATTATACTTATATAGGTAACCTTTATCGTTTATAATCAGCTGGTAATATAGAAGTTCTACCGCATTACATCAGAACCGCCATTTGACCCACAGCTGGTGTCGATTTTGAAGCTGCTCTGATAAACACCTTCTGACCATCTAGAATCCAATCCAACGTGATGTCAACAGAATCATAAATAAATAAATTTAGCAGGATGAATTTTAGTTTTTTTAGAAATTTGTCATTAATGTTGACATTCGCAACACGTCTTATTATTTGGAGTCCATGCCAAGAGCAGAACCGCTGCATGCAGTCAGCGTGTAATCACTGCTGTATTGTCTCACGTGAGTCTGGAGACAACAGAATGATACCTAACTGCTGTTCCAGACTGCTGTTATGGCCTAGAGAAATACACAAGCACAGCGTTGGTGGTTACGGAACTATACAGGAGCAAGAGCAGTTCTTTATTTACTCCTACACCCCCCCCCTTTCTCTCTCTCTCTCTCTCACACACACAGAAACACAAACTGGTTCCTGGCAGGCTTCTCAGCTTGGACTGTAAGCCCAGACTAATTTGTGTTGATAAAAGAGCCAGACTCCAAGCTTAAATTATTTACTTTTTACAAAGGGATGGCGATGTTTTCAGCGTCTTCGCCTTTCCTGAAAGCTGAATGGCTGAATGGCACATATATGACTGAGCCAACGCGCGGACGTGCACATGATTCAAAACACGTTTATTTAATCCAGATGATTAAATCTTCTGGCTTTCACAACACATTTCAGATGATGTGATAAAGCAGCGGGTGACACTGAAAGCGTTGCTGCCTCAGAGCCCTGTCGTCTGCGCTTCCATCCTGAACTCGAGTTAATGTCTGTCTGGGTTCTCTGGGTTTTCTCCAACTGCTCAAAACAGGTAGACAGTCTGGACACGCGAGTGTAAACAAGTGCTTAGAGTGTTGCATGTTAATAAGCTTTGGGATCCGCTTTGGGATCCACTTCGGTCTGATCAGAATGAAGTGCTTACTAAAGATAAAGTTCTGAGTAAATAATAAAACAAGCCTCGACCACAGAGTCTAAACCATCTTTTGATTAATTTACAGGCCTCAAATACGCTCAAACCATTACTCTATACAAAACAGAAGATAATCAACATATCAACAATTATCTTTCCTGTTTTTGCATTTAGTGTCTTCCACAATATACACTCACCCCCCACTTTATCACACTCTTCAGTGTTTATGGTGTTTTTATAATAATTCATAATCACACTCTCCGGTGAGTCTGGTTCCTCGTAAGGTTTTAAGACCTTTAAGAGGTTTTTCTTTGACACACATGCCCCAACTTTGCACCAAGGATACACAGTATATAAGTGCTTGAAAAAATACTGGTATGTTATATTTTAAACAGTACAATACCATGAACTTTCTGAATATGTTACTTCAAATGCTGTTGCTATAGAATTTACATGTAGGTGGCAGTGCTTTCCAAACTGCTGCCAACCGCTAATATAAAGCAGCCGACAGAGGGAGAAGGGTTGTATATTTATTTATGTTTATATATCCTAAAATCTGAAAAGCAATTTTAAATATTAGTTTGGTAGCACGGTGGTTTAGTGGTTAGGACGGTTGCCTCAGAGCAAGAAGGCCGGGATTTCTGGACAGGGCCTTTCTGTGTGGAGTTTGCATGTTCCCTAGTGCTTACATGGGTTTCCTTCCACAGTCCAAAAAACAAGTATGTTAAGTTAATTGGTGATTCTAAATTGCCCATAGGAGTGAGTGTGAGTGTGTGAGTGTGGCCCTGTGATGGACTGGCGACCTGTCCAGGGTGTACCCCTCCTGCCTAGGTGGGCACCCTTATGTAATTATAATAAACTAAATATCTTGATGTTCTCTATTTTATTTACATGACAGCGTGTCATTTCTTTCTGTCAATTCTCTTCTGCTTCCTGTATTGCACATGGCGGAGTTTCCCCGCGATGCGTACACACACACACACACGATAAATTTACTAACACACGTTTAATATGTTAACATTCCTTTCTGCATTAAACACATGCATAACATTAACCAAGATCAATAAATCTATTATTCTGACTTGGCTAGGCTTCGTAGGTAACCTCTGCTATCAGCTGATTGGAGGAAAGAAAGAAAAAAAGGAATCCCAACCCCCGATAAGCTGATCGGGCACCATAAGCACTCAATTGGCAAATGTCAAACATGGCCCCTGACTTTAAACACGGCTTGTCTGCTTGCTTTGCTGCTTGCTCAGCAACTCACCTCCACCCCATCTTCCCCTTTATTTGCGCTAACTTAAACAATGTCATTCTGTTGTCATTGTTGCTCTGTTCTCGGGGGGGAATTTGTGCTGCTCTCCTATTCCTGAAATGGAAGGGTTGCACAGAAAGCTGTGCTGTTTGCCTGCTTAGGCTTTTCATGAAGCTGATGAAAGGGACAGGGGATGTAGAACCGAGCCACACCGCCAAATGCTAATAGACAAACATGGCAATAAAAGTTGACCCAGTGGTCGCCTAATGTTTTTTTTTTTTTAAGGTCTGGACTGAAATGCTATAAATGATAATTATTCACTTTGTTAATACAGGAAATGTTTTACAAATAATTTTTTTTATTATTTTGACACCCATAAAAGACCAAAAAAGCAGAAAGCCAGTCTACTATTTCAGAAGTAATTCGATTCGATTTGATTCGATTCGATTAGATTCAACTTTATTGTCACTGTGTAAGGTGGATGTACAGAGCCAATGAAATGCAGTTAGCATCTAACCAGCAGTGCATAAGTGGCTTATTTACAATAAATAGCAGGGTAATAAATAGGTTGGTAATTACAAAGTGTACAGCAGGTGCAGTAGTGTGTATATATGGTATCTATAAGGGTGTATATAGTATGATACGTTATATGGTATGTTATAGCAGGCAAAGAATGGCATAATGGATATATACATGCAAGTGTTTGTATGATGTAATATTAGCGACAAGACAATATAACTATTATAATAAACTATTAGAAATAGTTTTTATTTCACTTCTCTTTTCCCCTATCTTTTCATTTCACTCATCTTTTCACTTAATGTTTTTGAGATATTTCATTCCGGTATCCTACCCAAGCCAAAATTATGGTATCAGGTCATCTCTATCTTGCACATCAGGGATAAATACAGTTACACATACATTTTAGGTATATTAAATATATATTTCTATATTTCTTATGTTCTGTAAAGCTGCTTTTAGGTTTTATTGGTATAGCGTTAAAATCTCTATACAAATAAAATTGAATTAAATTCAATTTATGCAGGTTGCCAATCAGTCAATCGGGTTGCAGCAATGTACAGACTCAGACCGATACAGGACAAGTGCTTCGGTTATTGTTTGATCAACAATTTACTGTAAATGAAGGGAAAAGTTTGATCTTTGTGACTTTAACTTTGCCATAGTTCCTGGTGCAGGTTTTTGGATCTGATACTACCTTATAATCTCTCCACCCTTCTAGTATCACACTAATGAAATTCTGTGTGATGGATACACGGCTACACGGACAGCTTGATCCATTCATTAGGAAAGACAATTGAATTAACTTGGGTTACCTCGAAACTGGTCTTGAGTATTACATTAGAATTAAGTCCATTGTGTATTCATGTTTATTTCCGACGCTGTGAATATTAAGGTAAATGAAAAGGTCTATAAACTATAGAGAAAAACTGAAGATCAGTAAAAGAAATCTAAAAAAGGTTATTTAAACCTTTTTTGCCTTCATCTTACCCGGATCTGCATCATCCTCGGTTTGACCTTCCATCACGACTCGACTCGACTCGACCGTCCCTCAAAATACGAGGCAGACATCTATCAAAATACACCCGACTGCTGGAATAAACTGAGATGAGTCACTGCCTGCCTTTAAATCATTATCAAGCACCATGTGAGTGGATGAGGGTTAAGGGTCCTTTTATGAGGTTCTGCAGTGGAGGCTCTGGGGTGCTGGGATTTGAACCCACCATCTTCCCATGGGCAAATATAATGTAAACAGTAACAGTAAAGATTTTGAATTTGTACATTATGCTGCTGTCATGTGATTGGCTAATTGGATACTTGCATAAATGAGCAGCTGCTCTGAATAAAGTGTACAGTAAGTATTTTTTGTGCCACCTTAAGCATATTAATATGAATATTTTAATATATTGCACAACAGTAGATAATAATAATAATAACCCTAACCCTAACTTGAAATATTAAGTTATAAAGTAATGACATAATAATAAAATAATAACTTGAAATATTAAGTTATAAAGTAATGACATATAATAATAATAATAACTTGAAATATTAAGTTATAAGTAAATGACATAATAATAATATAACTTGAAATATTTAGTTATAAGTAATGACATAATAATAATAATAACTTGAAATATTATTATAAAGTACTGACATAATAATAATAATAATAACTTGAAATATTAAGTTATAAAGTAATGACAATAATAATAATAACTTGAAATATTTAGTTATAAAGTAATGAATAATAATAAAACTTGAAAATATTTAAGTTATAAAGTAATGACATAATAAAATAATAATAATAAAATAAACTATAACTTGAAATATTAAGTTTATAAGTAATGACATAATAATAATAATAATAACTTGAAATATTAATTATATAAGTAATGACATAATAATAATAATAACTTGAATATTAAGTTATACAGTAATGACATAATATAATATAATAACTTGAAATATTAAGTTATAAAGTAATGACATAATAATAATATAATAACTTTAAAATATTGAAGTTAAAGTAATGACATAATAATAATAATAATAACTTGAAATATTTAGTTATAAAGTAAGGACAGTAATAAATAATAACAATACTTGAAAATATTATTATAAAAGTATGACCTAATAATAATAATAATAATAACTTGATAATATAATAAGTTTATAAAGTATGACATAATAATAATAATAATAACTTGAATACTGAAATATTTAGTTATAAAGTAATGACATAATAATAATAATAATAATAATAACTTGAAATATTAGTTATAAAGTAATGACATAATAATAATATAATATACTTGAAATATTTAGTTATAAAGTAATGACATAATAATAATAATTGAAATAACGTAAAATATTTAAGTATATACTAATTACATAATATAATAATAATAACTTGAAATATTTAAGTTATAATGAAATAATAATAATAATAATAACTTGAATATTATTATAAAGTATGACATAATAATAATATAATAACTGAAATATTTATTATAAAGTAATGAACATAATAATAATAATAATAACTTGAAATATTAAGTTATAAAGTAAATGACATAATAATAATAATAACTTGAAATATTAAGTTATAAAGTAATGACATAATAATAATAATAATAACTTGAAATATTAAGTTATAAAGTAATGACATAATCATAATAATAATAACTTGAAATATTTAAGTTATATAAAGTAATAATAATAACTTGAAATTTAGTTATAAGTATGCATAATAATAATAATAACTTTTGAAATATTAAGTTATAAAGTAATGACATAATAATAATAATAATAACTTGAAATATTTAGTTATAAAAGTAATGACATAATAATAATAATAATAATAACTTGAATATTTAGTTATAAAATAATAATGACATAATAATATAATAATAACTTGAATATGTAGTTATAAAGTAATGACATAATCATAATAATAATAATAACTTGAAATATTTAGTTATAAAGAATAACGTAATGACATAATAATAATAATAATAACTTGAAATATTTAGTTATAAAGTAATGACATAATAATATAATAATACTTGAAATATTTAGTTATAAAGGTAATGACATAATAATAATAATAAAACTTGAAATATTAAGTTATAAAGTAATGACATAATAATAATAATAATAACTTGAAATAGTTAAGTAATAATAATAAAACTTCGTAATGACATAATAATAATAATACTTGAAATATTAAGTTATAAAGTAATGACATAATAATAATAATAATAACTTGAAAATTATAAAGTTGAGTATAATAATAAAATAAGTAATGATAATAATAATAATAATAAGACTAAACTTGAAATATAATAAGTTTTATAAAGTAATGACATAATAATAATAATAATAATAAAGTATAAAGTATGACTTGAAATATTTAGTAAGTAATACATTATAATAGAAAGTATGCATAATAATAATAATAAAATAATAACTTAAAGTAATGACTAATATTAATAATAACTAATAAGTATAAAGTAATGACATAATAATAATAATAATAAACTTGAAAATATTAAGTTCTAATATTTAGTTATAAAGTAATGACATAATAATACTAATAATAACTTGAAATATTAAAAGTTATAAAGTAATGACATAATAATAATAATAATAACTTGAAATATGTAGTTATAAAGTAATGACATAATAATAAATAATAACTTGAAATATAAGTTATAAAGTAATGACATAATAATAATAATAATAACTTGAAAATATTAAGTTATAACTAAGACATAATGACTCATAATAATCAACTTGAAATATAAGTTATAAAGTAATGACATAATAATAATAATAACTTGAATATTTAGTTATAAAGTAATGACATAATAATAATATAATTGAAATAGTATAGTTATACATATATAATAATAATAACTAAATAAGTATAATAATAATATTGAAAAATATGTATAATAATGAAAATATATAATACTTGAAATATTAGTTATAAAGTATGACATAATAATAATAATAATAACTTGAAATATAAGTAATACTTGAATTTTATAAAGTAATGACATAATAATAATAATAAACTTGAAATATTAAGTTATAAAGTAATGACATATAATAATAATAATAACTTGAAATATGTTAATTTATAAGTAATACATAATAATAATAATATTAACTAATAACTTATTTAGAAATATTTAGTTTTATAAAAAGTAATGACATAATAATAATAATAATAACTAAACTAATAATAATAATAAACTTGAAATGTAGTTATAAAGTAATGACATAATAATAATATAATCATAATAATAATAATAACTGAAATCTTATGAAATATATAATAGTATAAAGTAATGTAAAGATAAATAAAATAGAGATATAATTTTCATAAAGATAATATTGAAAAATATGACTTGCCACACTACTGAAATAATAACAATTAACAACAAAACAGGTTTAAGAAAATAAGAATGTTATAATAACCCTAGTAAAAATACTGAGATCATCAACTTTTGCTGAAGTTCTGAGCTTCTGCAATCTGATGACAGGTGTAAAGAAGCGGCGTAATTCATTATCCAGAATTACAGGCTAAGAACAAAACAAAAGGTCTGGAAACACCTTGAGGTGAAACAGTAAGCTGGCAGGTCATAAATATGGAATGTGGTCAATCCAAGTAGTGCTTAACAAACTGATAATAACAAACCCTCAGATCAATTCTGTATTTAACACAGAGGCCAGTAAAGGCAGGCCAAAGCTAAGGTTTTTATCTGGAGCCCTTCTAATGCTGTAAATCTTTCCATTTCCATTTCAAACTAACAGCGGTTTCCATGCCGATGTCTGACAGAGCCGAATGACAGGAAACCGGGCTGCCGGCTTGTTGTTAAGGTTGAAATGCTGGTGTTGAGAATAAAAATGATTATATAAAAATGATTTCATACTGAGATTTATTATTATACAAACAGGAAACGATAACTGACTAAATGACATTTTAGACACAATTTCTCCAAATGTTCTGTATATTGTGTGTACAAAAAAATCAACCAACTCTAGGTTTTACTGATACTTTTACTAATATTTAAGCTTTTTTTTCATTATTGGGTACCAGTTTTGTAATATCGCATCCATCCATATATGGAGTTTTGTATAATTGTGACAAAAAACAAAAGTAAATCGAAAAAATGTATATCGGTTCTGCATATCGGTCATAGAAACATGCAAATAATCAGTACTGTTATCAGCTCAGAACTCAAATTATCAGCCGATATCCAATTTATGAAGCTCACGGGCTGTCCCGCTTTAGCGAGTTTTTATATATAAAGTTAAAGGTGTTGTTTGCTATTTCTGCTGATGATGTTGCTAACTGTTTTTTTAAAGGGACATTTTATTGTAATTGACTCACACTGACTCAGATTAGTGGACTGGAACTAACGGCTGTATAATATTGTATATGCAATAAAACTAGACTGAAATGAAGAGATTAAAGCATCTTCTTTTTTATTTTATTTTACTGAGAATACGGTAAAAGGAGAGAGTGGCTATAAGGTAATGTGACGCCAAAACCAGACGTGCATATGCGAGAAAAGTGGATCTAGACTCATGAAAATAACCACCAGTGTCAAACGTGTTAAATCTACCAAAAAAGCCTCTTTTACCGATTTTCAGCCAGAAATTCTATTTAATACCAGTCACGTATGGAAAAAAATACTGTTATATACCATGAAATAATTATAATAAATAATACCGTTATATACATTTTTCATCATACGGCCCAGCACGACGGACAGAATGCTCCCACACTTGTTGCCAAAATTGTCACTACCCCCTGCTGGCAGCTGATACATAATCAAATCTATGAAATAGCTTTAGGACACTCCCACACTGCACTGTGTATTCTCATTAATAAGAATCTTTGTGTCGGAGTGGTAGCCTAATGGGTAACGCGTCAACATATATGGCACTATTTGCTCTCCAGGTGTCCTGAGTTCAATTTTCAGGTTGAAGACTTTTTCTGATTCCACCCCCTTCTCTCTCTCTCTCTGCCTTAATTATCTGCTCAATGAATGCGTAATGTTTTTTTTTAATGATAACGTAAACTTAATCAAATTACATACAATCGACAAAATCCTTACCGACCAACTGCTGATAACCGCTGAATCGTGATAAAAGGGTTCAAATTATTCAAAAGCTGTGGTTTATAGGTTAAATTGTTATGCTTTTTTTCACTTTTAATAATAAAAGTAACCCTTCATTTAATCTCACTGATTTAAGGAGTCCCAGAAGGACCCATGTTTTTAACACCGTGCACTATCCATGAACGTTTTTCTGCATTAGACTAAGGCTTCATTAGCCTGGATGTGATTCATTAGCATTAGCATGAGCGATGATCTACATGCTAGAGGACAATGTGCAATTCATATCCTTGGCCTAGTTTTCCATTCTGCTTAGTCAGTTTCACACACTGTAGACCTCTTTACTCTGAGATGTGTATCAGACTCTCGGTAACAACAATTTCAGCCAGACAGTAGGCTCGGTGCTTGCTGAAGGCCACGAGGATGCTGTGTGACTTTATTCCAGGCTTATCACGGGTTCCGGAGATGATGACAAATTTTCTGGGGATGTCCACGTAATTAGCTGCTTCTGTTTGATGAGCTTAGACAATCCTATGAAGGATTTGTTGAGTCAGTAGAGGAAGAAAGGATAAACGGCTTGACTCTTGATTAGAGGAATAATTCTCTGTTTAGTCTGTGTGCAACTCTTAGGAAGAAATAATCCTTAAAGTAAAAGGGGACTTAAGGCAGGAGAGAATCCATTGTTCACCTCGATATCGTATTTTAACAGCCTATCACAATTTGCGCTTAAAACTTATGCCAGATTCTGCACATCTTTGTTTCAATGGGTAAATATTTGGGTTAAATTCATAGCTAAAATGTTTCCCTTTTTTTGTACGCTGCCATCATCTCACTGGAGAGGAGAGAAACGATTCACACACACACAAGCGCACACACACACACACACACACAGCTTCCAAATTGGTATTCTAAGGCAGATTCAAGCAAAAAGCCAAGCATGAGTCACTGCCACCATCCATACCAACTCCTCAATTAGAGAGCCACGTACAGGCTGAATGCATTTCCGTACGGCGCTAAGGAGATTTAGCCTTAGCATTTGTGCTTTTATAATGACGGGGCTCTGTGACATCTCCAAAGATCTGACACTCTGCTGAATGACCATAATTAGCCTTTACACAATGTGGTATCTTGAATGCTTTCTAGAGCGCGTGGCAACCGCTCGGACTATGTTCCGACATCGGAGTCACATGTCTGCTAATTTGCCATGCGTGTTCTGCGAAACGCAGTGAAAAAGACTTCATTAAATGCCGCCGTTAAAACCGTCTACTGTTCTCGGTAGATTTCAAACTGTTTGCATGAGTGGAAAGCCAAGCGAAGCCAACAGAAGTGAGTGTACAAACAATTTTTTAGCAAGAGTCAACCCACAATGCCTTTGCCATGCGTTCGAAAGTTTGCTTGTTGACAGATTGGTGGTGTGGGTCTAATTACCTCATGTTTTATTTTACTTACATGTCTTTCCTAAATGATTTCAGTTGTTTTTATATATAAAAATATCATTGTCGTGTTAGAAATTGGGAATAATTGTAATATTTTTAGGGGGGGCTGGAACGGATGATCTGCATAAACATTATCTCTTTTGGGAGAATTTGTATCGTAATACAAGTACTCGATTTCAAGGGAACTTATGCAGCTGATATATATATATATATATATATATATATATATATATCTATATATATATATATATATATATATATATATATATATATATGCGCCTATTATTTTATTTATCTCTATAGGATGACCTTTGTTTTTTGTCTGGAATATTTTTGGCTGTATTAATACCCTCTGTTATCATTATGTCTGGGAAATGCCCTAGTGTATTTTAAAGAAACATTACAAACTCTATAAATGCGCTTACAGTTTTCCTATGCCGACTAATCGCTGCACGATTTTAACCCTGATTTTCACTCGCATCGCCATCAGGTTTTTTGCGAAATCGTCGCCAAATGGCCAAAATCGGAAGAAAATCCATAAAGCAGTTTGACTGATCCACGGTGCGATCTGAGGTAATCCAAGGTTTTCTCGAAGGCCCATGAAACATAAAATATATATTGTGGCCGATTCAAAATCCTGCAGTGTGCAATGAGTTATTTAAGACGTACCTTGACGATGACCTACATCCAATAAGCGAGCAAGATACAGTGTAGCAGGAAGTTCAGGGAGAAGGTATAGGCCACTATATCAGCAAGCTTTTTTTCTGCTCTTGTTTAATCTTTTTTTCTTTTTCACCGCAAATCAGCCCACATACTATTCTTATCAGAAACTTCTTGCTTGCTACCGTTTTAATAATATTTCCAGTCTCGCGCAAGAACTCTGATCTCACGCAGGATCTTGCATTATTTTCTTATCACTTCTTGTGTGCGTTTGGTTGTGAAAGAGAAGTTTGCAGATCCGACAGAGTTGTCAGAGGTTTTACCTAGTGTTTAACCTCGTGTTAACCCAAAGTGATGTGAATGTGAACCCAGCAGCAACTGTTTACTACAACAAATAGTTGTGTAATGTAAAAACAACTTCGCAAAACGTGGCATTATAAGCTACCGTAGGCTACTGCACATCAAAGGGGGGGTATACCTAAATCGACTCACAATGTTTCGACCTCCGGAGGGGTTTTAGGATTGTAGCCCTATCATACATCGAGAGTTGTTTGTACACACTTTTTATGATTTAACAAGATGGTAAGAGCAAAAAAAAGCATGTTTTTTAATGTGGGTAGTTAATTAACACTTAGTAAATTGCTTAAATGGTTCTTAAAACAAACCAAAATATCAGTTATAAAGCATTATAAAGTCTGGTCTATCTCTCGGCTGTGAATAACAATGTGTGATCGCAAAGCTGCACTCAACTAATAAAGGATCAGATAGCATACTGTAGCCTGATCACAGCCCGCAAGCACACGATAAAGGAAATACATTAACAATAGTGAATTCAAGTATGCAGCTACGTCATAAATCCACTGTAATGACATTTCGGAAAGTTTTAACCGTAACCCTAGCCATGGGCAGAAGACAGCTATTTAACTGTTTCATCATTCTAAAATACAGCCTAGACTCCCACATGATCTCTGCTCAGCTCTAAAGCTCAGGAAGAAAGATAAATAAAACACTCAATCAAAACGTTAATAATCTGTAGAGTATCTGCATTGCATTGTGCACTGTATTTATAGAGATTGTCAAGCATCATGAACAGTCCCGAGTGTTTCTATTTTAGGCAAGCTTACCTTCAGTGCAGTACTTTCCCTTGTAGCCAGTGCTGGTGCAGTCACACAGGACATCGCTCTGGTAGACGGAGCAGTGTCCACCATTGTTACAGGGGTTCTGCTTGGCACAAAGGTACTCCAGATCAATCTTCACGCCCTGACTGTCCAGAAGGACAGGAGCGGTTTCCCCTAGCTTTAAGTTGGCCATCAGGCCCCGGAACGGAGGCTCGTACTTGACAGTGCTGGAGGTAAGAGCCGAAAGGCGAACGTCGGGAGGAATTCCGCCTACGAAAAGGTCGCTGGCCACGACCATCTCCTTACGCTTGGATTTGACCTCTGCTACCTTGGCTTCACTGTCCACAGTCAGTGTGGTGTGGCGGTAGTTGCGTACCAGCTGCACCCGGTGCCATCGCTGATCACTAACACGTGTTTCCATGTGAAGCTTTGCAGGCTCACCGCAGTGCAAGGCGAAACGCAACAGCAGGCGACCGTCGCTGATCAGCAGCTCCAAGAAGTCGCAGTTGCCACCGTCGTCCAGGTAAAGAAGCATGGAATCGCTCACGTTGGTCTTCATCGCAAAGCTCAGTTCGCCGGTAGCGCCAGCCTCCCACTGGCCATAACGGGCCCACTGGCCCGGCAGACCGTCAAACTCCAGCGCCAGTGACGACGATGCCAGCAGCAACAGCAGCACCGAGATCCACAGTTGCCTCCCGCTATACCTACACTTCCCAGCCATCGTCATTAAAGCTCACTCCAGATCCTGCTTCTGTGATGTTGCGTTTCTCCACAGCAGAGGAGAGCTTTATTTTCTTAGCGTGGCGTGTTAATGTATTTGGCCTTTGCGTAAATAGCACTGTGAGAATAAACGGCCTCGGGTTCGAAATCTCTCTAGTGTCTAAGGGATTCTTTTAAAGTGATTTTCCATTCTATTTTTTAGTATTTCTTCGAACGCATACATTTACAAAATTCCTCCGAAATTCAACTCAAAATGTTACTTCATGCCACATGTTCCGTTTGCAACAGCGTACATTCAGAAGAGCAACCGATAAATGGGTTGTGTTTTATTTGCTGTTGCGCGGTTTGTGTTGGGAATTGCAGGTGGAAAGCATAACTTTCTTCAACTCTTCAACTGATCCTTCCAGAGACTCCGTCTGCCAGTGTTTCACTGATCATAGACACACCACAGCAGGGACAGATGCCATCACCGCAATCCACCGTGTCCCAGACCTGTAAAAAAAGCATGCAAATATCAGGTTAAAGCCTTATTTGTATTTGGGTTTGGAATAAAAAAGCCAGCAAAAAAAAAAAAAAAAAGAATTGATAGATAAAAAAAATATTTTTGTATTCCTGGTCACAAGTCTTTTTATTTACTTGCTATGTTTTTCATAGGATAAGCAAAATATTTATTCCAGTTCATTTATTTAAAGGCACAGAGGAAGAAAAACATTTAGTGTTTAATACCGCGATATTATCGCTTTATTACAAGAAAAATGCTAACTTCGGATCCTAGCAAAGCGTTTTGCAAACGATGATCAACCCAAAAGAAAATCCATTGATATTTAAACACAAAGCTGTTTGTCAGGCTGTTATCCATATTAACATCTTTTTTATCTGCAGGGGTAAAGGGCCTTGCTCAGGGGCCCTAGCAAGTGACAGCTTGGTGGTACTGGCAATTAAACCCATGATCTTCCGCTCACCAGTCCAATATGTTACCAATGTGAGCTGCCAGTTTTAGTTTGCTCTTTTTCAGTTCATCATCTGGAATCAACAGACGCATCACAGAATCCGAATAATATTACGGTCAAAATCTTACACTCAGCACACAGATACATATATAATTTCATTCTGGAGGCGAAAAATCTGTATTGTGGTATAAATTTTCACGTTAGAAATAATATAAACGCAGCAAATCCTATATATTTGCTTACATAAACAAATAAAACACACAGCTGTCTACAGAAAAATACACAAACATTGGTACTGTGAACAAAAATCGTTATATTCGTAAACTTAAGCATATAATAGATTTGATTGGCTTTCCACTAACACAGGCACGTTCTGATTGGCTGCTTGACTTCGGTTAGGTTTATTCCTTCGTTTGTATCCTGAAAACGCTTTACATTTACAGCATATGGCAGACGTCCTTATCCAGAGCCACTTACATTTATCTCTTTTATAGCATTTAGGGGTTAAGGGCCTTGCTCAGGGGGCCCACATTGATGGCTTGGTGGTGCTAGGAATCAAACCCCAGTCTTTCTGGTATCAGTCCAACACCATAACTACTAAGCCACCACTTCGTCTTTGTATGACCAGGCAAAACAAAGAAGTTCATTCGTGTTGTGTTCCACTGTAGATCATATATATATGCGAATGATTCCAATATTACAGCAAATAAAATCACAAACATTTCATCTAGTAGCCTAATAATATAAGTACTAATATTCATGGACAATAAGCAAAGGTGAATAAAGTACCTGAAAGCAACAATTGAGTAACGTCTTTTTTAGCTATAAGATACTAAACCAGGAACTCGGACTATAAATGAATCCTTTCTGTTAGATCCGCTAGAGAACATAATCTAAGCCTATGAGGCTGTCATCTGAAAATGATGGACTAATGTTTCCCGTACAAAATATGGGATGTTGCCCCATGCAAGGATGAGTATCGCAAAGGTTCAGTGTGTGGAGCACTGGAAGCAGACGGAGGACAAGAGGAAGAATCCACAGTGTTTAGAAAGTAAAAAAAAATGACTTCTCTGGTCTCATCAGCTTGAAGAAGAGCTGACGCTTCGACAATAATCTCAGCTTCATGCACCCTGAGAAATGAACTCCATCAAACTAATTGTGAGTCTTATTTCTCATTTGCTGAAAAATTAATTACTGCGATGGTGCACAATACATCTCTAAAGACCCCGAAAGTGATAAAAGCAGCTTTCTGTCTGTCGACCGTGGTGTCTTTCCCTCGGGGGATAGCTAGCTTTCCAACAAACACTGTTGAATTTTCTTTTTTGCACTGATGCTCCAAAGTCTCCCAAATCAGGGAAACAATAAAACAGATGTGATTTACAAAAGTCGTCTTGGTGGAAAGCCACAGGAATTAGTAACTATTAATGTCTTTCATGCAGCCTGCAGCGTGTTCCTCAGCTGTTCTTCACAAGGGAAAAGGGTGTGGGAGGGGAAATGAGACACTTCCAGATTAATTGGAATGAAAAGTAGTTCAATTTAGATCAGATTGCCTCCTATGACAGTCGGTCCTCCGCCAATTCGGATATATCATCCATGAGATATTTTTTTTTCCAGTGCAGAGGGTTGGACTCACAAATCGTCACCCAAAGAACAAGTGTTGATGTTCAGTATTTCCTAAATAGCACGTGCAACACCAGCCCACGTCAGATAGCTTTCGCTCGGCGTAGTTCTCGTTGGAACTAAAGAGATATGGCCTTGTTAAACATAATGTACATTTTAATTACGGCGCTGTTAGGATTCCAAATAGAGACAAATTCCATCCTTGCGCTCTCTCTTACTGGCTTTTTCCCTTCTGCTTAGTCTTTGTCATTAAGGTCATTATCTGCCCTTGAGCATGATGCATCACTTCATCATGGAGCATAATGACTAGCCGAGCCGGAAAGCTCAGACCTAACAAACCATTCTGCCTGTTTTCCTGTAGTCATGGCGCCGCAATTCCCCAGTATGTCACTGTTGCCAGGGCGATAATATAACACCATATTTAAGCACATCATCTTACAGCATATTTAATTATTAACTATGCATCGAATGTGGTAGTGGGGACCTGTGAATGGCGGTAACAGACCAAAACTCAGGCTACAGGGTAAATCAATAAAAACTGTTGTCTTAGCTTTGGGGGAGTTAAATTTATTATCAATACATTTTTTATTGTATATGTCATAATATCCATCCATACAATCCATCCATACAATCCATCTATCCATCCATCATTTTCTATAACCGCTTATTCCTAATCAGGGTCACAGGGATCTGCTGGAGTCTATTCCAGCTGCCTTTTAACAAAAGACAGGGGTCCGTCTGGACAGGTCACCAGTCCATCGCAGGGCCACATGCAGACAAACAACTACACACACACATAATTACACTCACTCCTGTGGGCAAATTAAAATAACCAATCAACTTAACATACATGTTTTTGGACTGTGGGAGGAAACCAGGGACACGAACCTGGAACCTTTTTGCTGTGAATCAACCGCTAATCACTAACTCACTAGAAGCTGCTTTAAGTTTTATTTTATTTAAATAAAAATCAATAATTCACTTTAAAGTATTAAACCAGCCGGTAAGGTGTTGGATTGCTGATCAAAGGGTCATGTTTTTAATTCCCAGTACCACCAAGCTGCCACTGCTGGGCCCCTGAGCATGGCTCTTATCAACTAATCAGTAAAATAAACTAAATATAATTCTATATAATTGAAATCTCTCTGGAAATGTATGTAAATGTACAATTTAGCACAGCAAAGGTGTTGAACTGATGGTCAGAAAATTGTGGGTCCAATTCCCAGCCCTACCAATCTACCATTGCTGGTTGGATTAAAATTTTAAAAATAAGACAAAAATGTATGTCCCACTTGGGTGACAAATTCCAGGCATGTTTATCTCTGTTATTTATTTATTTATCTATTAATTTGCATTAAATATCAGTGTAAATCATGTTTACCCATAAAGCCATGAGGACACATATTTTAAAGTTAAAACCAGAAAAGGCAAAATGGCACATCGAAAACATATAAACACAACATTACAACACTTTACAAAACCCATCCCCCACCTTTAGAGATCAATAAAGTCAGTGACTTTATCCATCTCCTCATCAAGCCATCCATCCATCCATCCATCCATCAATCTAATCCGCTCACAAAACATCCCTAATCCACCATCAACCATGTTATTACAACTAGATAGATGGAACTATAAAAACAGAGAGAGTTCTTTGCATATTGTATTTATCTTTATCTTTGTTATGCTTTTTTTGATTGTTTTATACCCTTGTTGATTTGGCATTATAAATGTGTATATTTGCCATGCCGGTATCCGTATCATACCAGTAAAGCACCATTTAAATTCTGAACGAGAGAAAAAAAAAAGAGAGTCTGTATAAATAGCAAACAAAAAGCTATTTTCGTGGTTAAGTTGTTGATCCTCAGCACGACCAAACCAGGTGTTCAGACTACCGTTCGGAGGGTCGTGATTTTCTTCTCTGCTTTTATGCTTAGACCGGCTAGCCTACACATGACTGTGTGCTTCTATAACAGCCTGTCCCACTCAAGAGTGGTTTTCCAAAAGCCACCCCGTTCACTGGCAGTGGCATATTGCCGACACGTGAAGCATGCAGCCATGGTTGTGTGCAGCACCATGCAGGATTAAATGACCAAGATGTATTCCGAAAAATAGGGGGTGGATATTAAGCGAATCTTGTCTGTAATAGTGTGTCCATGTGAGCTAGGGTACCTGTTGAGGACAGAGGAATAGCAGTGCTGGTGGATTGGACATTGAAACTATTGTTATTTAGCAGTGTACCCTCAAGGGTACCAGAGGCAGAAGCAGCACTAGGCTTCTTTATAGCCTTTAAAAATGTTGAATCACAAAGGAGGTCAAGGCAAGACAAGATCAGCCGAATAAAGCGAACAAATTTAACACATATTACTGTGAAAGTATAAGAGTTTGTTGGCTGCTGCACAGGAAACAAGGACTGAGGTGAATTTTTGATAAGTTGTAATAATATAAATATGGAACTAAGTGTGTTGTGAATGAATCTGGGGGCAGGCTTTAGGCTGCCCACCCAATCACAAGACAAAACTGGACTGGTACTGGGCTGGTATTCTCTGTGTTGTTTTTCCCTTATTGGCTAATATAAAAAAAAAACAACTTTTGATTGGGTGGGCAAGATTTACATTTGAATGGGCTAAGCTGACCCCCTGCCCCCTGTTTGTGCCAGCCTTAAATTATGCCCAGGGCTTTTCTTTTACATTGACATTTGTGGCATTTTGCCATACTCTTATCTGAAGAAACTTACATTTATCTCATTTATTCAATTGGGGATTAAGGGCCTTGCTCAGGGGCCCTTGGTACTTGGTTGTACTGGGAATCAAACCAACAATCCTCCAGTTACCAGTACAACACCTTAACCACGAGGCTACTACATTTTCTTCCATAGATATTGTCAAGCGCTTAAGAACAGGTGCTGTCATATAACTTTTACATGTAACTTTTATAACTTATATCTTTATAATTTTACTCTTGTACTTTAATGGAGAGAGGTCTGGGTCTCATCCAAGTCACATTCAAGTTTTTTCTTGTCCCTGTCACGTCTGGCTTGCTCATCTAGAACTAAATCCACACCCGGATTTCTGTAAATCAGTTCTTCCGACGGTGTCTATTGTTGAAATGTGCGACTGTATACAAACAAAATGGAATTGAATTCGAAGCCAGACATTCTTATAAGCAGTTATTGATTGAGTTTTTCAGTATGTTGAAATGATTGTCCAGGGTAATCACTTCTACACTACAGATGAATGCAGCAGATAAAAAAGAAAAAGTCCCCGCAGAGCTTCGTTAATGTCCTGATCACACTTTCTGCCAAAATCAATATTTCGGTATATGAGATGCCAGATTTGCAATAACAATGCGGCGCAGAAGCAAAGCCCAGGGATGCACTGAGATAGAAAATGCTTCCAACAGCAGGCATGTAAAATTAGGACCTTTGCAAACAGACACCTCCTGAAGAGGTACAATTGGCTTATACCCAAGATTCACACCCGGATTAGTGAAATTTATTTTCAATTAATGGTTGCAGGGCTGCTTGACATTCCTTCCTCTCTCTCTCTCTCTCTCTCTCTCTCTCTCTATCCTTTTTAATTAGATGAATCAAATCTGCATGATGAAAAAACAAAGGGTTCTTCAGCCACCCACATGGCACACATCACCGTTCCAGAAAAATGTCCCTTCACTAAACGCTCCACGGGCGAACGACAGATGTAGGTGTGTATTGTGGTGTACAGCCAGGGAAGAACCCATGTGATGTAGAGTAGCTGTGCGAAAACACAGAACCATAACCAGCTTTACTGCCAATGGCTTTCAGTTACTCGCTTTTGGATGCAAGACCGGTAGTGCGGCTTAGATGCAGCAGAAATCCTATTTAAGCATAAAGAGGTCAAGTATAAAGCTCAAAGCAGACCGTCCCAGATGACTCGACTATCCCGACCCGTGTGTCATGATGAACAAGTTTCAACACTAATAGATCAGTACAAGCTCTTTGACTTGGCTGTGGCTGTGTGACCCAGACGGGACCTTTTTCCGTCTTTCTTCTAAAGCCCGTCTGCCCTCTTTCCTATACGTATTTTGAGGACTAAGCCTCTAAATATTCACCGTATAATCTTGTTGAATATGTTAGTAATAAGATGGCAGCGTGGCACAGCATGAAGTCACAGGTCCAGTTACATGCACACTTCATTTTACTTGAGAAATTCCACACTTGATATTTCACTGAAGTCACTTTATAGATACACACGGTTATATACAGTGGTGGTTCAGTGGTTAGGGTGTTGGACTGCTACCAGAAAGGCTGGGGTTTGATTCCCAGCACCAGCAAGCCACCACTATTGGGTGCCTGAGCAATTGCTCAGCTGTTAAAAAACAAAAGAGATAAATGTAAGTTGCTCTGGATAAAAGACGTCTGCCAAATGCTGTAAATATACACAGTACATATTTTTATTTTATTCTATTTTTCCTGTACATTTTGACTTTTTCTTTTTTAATTCTGAGACTCATAAATAACATTTCACTATATGTTGTACTGTGTATAATCATGTATGTGACAAATAAAATTAGAATCTGAAATATTCTGGTTGGCTATTAAACGTTATCTACTCTGAATTAGTGTTTACATGTGCAGGCCTCTAAATGATTCTGTGATCTGCGCACAGATTGTCCATTAAGGGTTTGCGATATGAATAAAAAATCCTGGTAGCCCTTTTGACGCTTTAGTTTTTTGGTAGCCCAAAATGAGATTAAGTAGACTGAATAAAAAAGACATGATTTTTAATGTAGAAAATTGTAACAGAGACTAAACATTAATCAAAAACATTTCCAAAACACAAATAATCACACAAAATAATTACATTACAGTCAATACAGATATTTGTTTCTAACTGAATATCCTATGACCTGTCCAGGATGTACCCCTCCTGCCTCTCGCCCTTTCGGAGACGGCTGGGATAGACTCCAGCAGATCCCTGTGATCCCGAATTAGGAAATAGGAAATAAGAAAGTCAGGGAAGACAGATTGAGGTGGTTTGGACAAGGACAGAGGAGGGATAGTGAATATATTGGTAGGAGGATGTAAGAAATGAAGCTACCAGTCAGAAGGTAAAGAGGAAGACCAAAGAGGATGCGATAAACGAGGACATGAAGTTAGTGGGTGTAAGTGAAGAGGATGTTAGAGAATAGGGTTAGGGGGAGACCGATGAAAAGGGAACAGCCGAAAGAAGAAGAAGAAGAAGAAGATGAATGAAGGAATAAATATCCTATTACAGATGTCAGTGATTCTTACAGTTCTCCTAACTGCTCTTGCATGTATCTCTATCTCATGTTTAAGTCATGGCTCTGAGAACATATTTAATCGGTGGGCTGAGGGGCGGGGCTTAATGTTACAGTAAATTAACTGACATGAATCATTTGTAATCAGTCCTAGGAATATTGTTTGCCAAATGTGAACACACTCAAGCACCAATTTACACAGTAATTTACAAAGTGTCTCAGAATAAACCAGCACAGTTTTTGGAGGGTTGGAGGCAACGAGAAGAACTGGGTAAAATCTGCATTTTCAGACTAAATGAAGTAGTTGTGAATCAGTAAGCAGAGCTCAGAATCCGAAATCCGCACTTTATATTTCACTGCAGTCTCTGTATATATACCAAAGTTATCAGAAATCATTGGACACAAGGACAACGCCATCACTCTGTCCCAGCTCACAGTTTTGGCCTGTGGGTCTACAGCAGCGGCGACGGCATGTGCTTAAGCCTTCAGGAAAATTCTGTATAGAAATTTTAGTATGTAAAAACTGATGTCACCTGAAATCACCTTTACTTCTTTAACACTTTTAACAATCAGGATTGTTTTAAAGCAGCTTTACAGAAATACCTCAGAAACAACAATATTAAACATTCATTAAAACACTCAATTTGATTGATATCTATCAATTAAGAGTCCCCAACTCGGCAAGCCAGAGGCGACGGCGGCAAGAAACCAAAAACTCTGAAATCTGAAATATTTTATGTATCTAATTTATATAATATTAAAATTATTTTGCGATTGCAGTGACATTACACTTTTCCGTTAATCTGTCGGTACATACATGTGTGTAATAAACGTCCAAATCCAGTAAATAAAACAGAACTGAGAGGCTGAAATAGTCGCTCTGGTGTAACGCAGGTTTTATCCACACACCACAGGTACCTAATTTGTGTCAGGTGTTATTTAAGTCTCTACAGGAGCTGTAATAAACATGACTGGAAATGCATTATCTCGCTTCGGTCAGGTGCTTCATATCTGACTTTCGACTGGCGAAGAGTAAATAACTGCTACTTCAAAGCTTTTTTTTCCCAGTCTTAATGCAACAATGCTGCTTCCTGCCTGAGTATACTGACAAACAGGTTTCCCTTTTCTCTTCTCTTCTTCTTCTTTTTTCTTTTGTTAAAGGATTTAGTGTGGATGCTGGTGAACTCTGTCACCACACGCTATGTGAATTCCTACATACAGCCACAGCGGCATAGATTAAATACCCGAGTCGATAGTAAATGGCCCCTGATTTGATATATGGTGCACTGTGAGGGACATAAAAGCTATAAAAGTTCATTTTTTTAGCATAGAGAGACATTTCATATTAGATTTTCACCTATTATTGATTGATACCTTTATCCAAATACCTGCCTGGAGCATCAAATGGCTCCACAGAGGACCCAATTCGATTCATTTTGAATAAATGTAATAACATTTGACTCAATTCAATTTCATTCAATTCAGTTTACTTGAATCAACTTAACGCATTTAATTTTAATTTGATTCAGTTCAATTCATTTCAATTCACTTTACTTTCCTTCCTGTCCTGTATCTCCAACATACTGACACGCTGAGGTGCTCCGCTACGGCAAAAGCAAACACAGGCAGCTAATGTATTATCAGCTAACAAAACATTTACAGCAGACGGCAGACGTCCTTATCCACTTACATTTATCTCTTTTATACAATTAAGGGTAAAGGGCCTTGCTCAGGGGCCCAGTAGTGGTAGCTTGGAGATCTTCTGGTTAGCAGTCCAACACCTCAACCACTGCACTACCACTTCCACCATAAATGTTTGAGTCCAATAAGACAATAAGACCTGCTGTACATTAGCTGTAACCTTTAGGTCTCACTGAGATGTAAGCAAGGTAATCAACAAATCCAGATGTGCATCCTAACCAACTAGTTTTATTCATGCTGATGTTGATCTTTATATAGTATGCATTCGGAATCAGGAGCAGAATCAGAAAGGCTTTTATTGCCAGGTACAGTAAAGGACACTTCACAGCACAAGGACTTTGTGTTGGTCTCGGGCGCAGACACAGAATAGAAAAAAAGAAAAAAAAAAATACAAAATAAGAAAGGCAGAAAAAAAGAAAAAATAAGGAACATAAACACGTACTATTTACGGATATATACACATAGTTTTTAGACGTGTTGAGGCTATTGTAAAATTATAAAAGGCCTTTATGTGGTACCGAACGAAGAGGAAAAAAAAAAATTCTAATCTCACAACACTCACATAAAAACACTGGTATTATCAGCAAATGCCTGTGGAATAGGTTCGAATCTAACACTTTAGGATGTGTGATAGGAACATAATCGTCTATGGAGTAGAAACAGCACCCCGCACACACACACATTACCCCCCCCAGTCCTATATCCATTAATTATGCTGTGTTAAAACAGTAGGGTTATGGTCTTATGGAAAAGTTTTACCGTCATAAGCTTGTAAATTAGGTGTTAATGCAAGACTACATCGGTAGCAGGAAACTGATTTCTTTAGAGGGCTGGACTAAAATAATGGTCAGATTTTAATATGACCTGGAATGAGATGAGAGAATAAGATGGAGACAGAAGGAGGCAGAAAAGGAGTGCAGTATGAAACAAGCCGTAGCAGACAGAAGGTATTCATATCCTGATTATTCATTATATTTTTTGTTAAGAAAAACAAAACAGTTCATTATACTATCTAGTAGTGTTTTTCATGCCATACAATCATGTAGGGCAGTAAATAAAAAAAATGAGAGGTTTGCTTTGATTGACATTTTGCTATTCCAGTTTCAGCAGCAGCTGCGCTATTTAGTCTCTGACAAACTGTCAAGTTTGTAATGACAGGGTAAAGCATCTAACCATAAGATCCAATTACTGTATATGCTAAGAGTTGCTATGACGCAGAGGCAGGACTGAAATAAACAGATGTAAAGCAGGGAAAGGAAAGAAAGCGGGAAGATAAAAATGGTGCAGTGCTGCTTCTCCTGGTCTGCTGCAGGTACAGAATGGAACAGTACTCCAGGAAGAGACACTGAACAGTTGGTCTCTTTTGTACTTACTCTAATGCATGTGTGTGTGTGTGTGTGTGTGTCGGTGTGTGTCGGTGTGTGTGTATGTGCGTGTCTCGGTCGGGGTACATGGGGAGCTTTTCAGCATAATACTGAGTCGGCAAGCAACCAGCTCGAAATAACATGTGCTGTGTCATAACCTTATCTGTCAATGGAGAAAGGAGGAACCAGTCGAATCTTGATGGTGTATTTCGTGCTGAATCTTGCCCTAGAGGTGTGTGACGCGAGCGGGCGGCAGAGGGGTGTGAGAGGACGTGGCAGGGGAGATGGTGCAGTGTGTACAGGTTAAGAAGATGAAAAGGTCTCCGGAGAACCGGGGTCTGAAATAGTGCTACGCTGAGTGCTGAGAGGGCAGCAGTGTCCGAGTGCAGAAGATACTGAACATGGGATTCTTCAAATCCTGCTGAACTTTCTCATTTGTCGCCTGTCACTGGTAGAGGCCAAAAACTAAGGTATTGGACCTGTTAATAAATAAATAAGACTAGCGCTGGACCTTCTGGGTGGCAGATAATAATGAAGAAAAAAAAATCAATATGCAGGACAATATTTCAGCTAGTGTGGAACGTTGGAAAACTCTTAGCTGATAAAACAAAATACACAAACAAACAGTATCAAACAGGTCAATACGGGGCGTCAGAGAAAGTTATATATATATATATCTATATCTATATATCTATATCTATATCTATATCTATATATCTATATCTATATCTATTAATTCCCACAATATTATTTGTACATTTTTGGCCTTATGTGATTGGACCATTGTGATGTAAGTATGTATGAGGTCCTGGGTTCACGTCCCAGCATCTTCATCATTAGATTTTTGAAAAGTGGTAGCTTAGTGGTGAGGGTCTTGGTCTGATACCAGAAAGACTGGGGTTCGATTCCCAGCACCACCAAGCCAGGACGTCTGCCAAATGCAGTAAATGTAAGTATGTTTCCATTGACTCCCCCTAGTGAACAACATTATTATTATTATTATTACAAGCTTCTTTTCTGAATCTAACTGATATAAATGGCTAAATGATTATCTTAATTATTTAATTACTGATAATAAACCCACCCTGAACTCAAGTTTACTGATTCATTCTACATTTGTTGCATTCTTCAACATTTGACTTCAATATTATTGTTCTCTCTAGTGTAGCTAGCAGTTACGATATCATCACTATCAGCTATTTACAGTCTTGCATTTCTAACGTTTTTTCTTTTTCCTGAAACAGTCAGCGATGACAATTAGCAGTTCCTAAACACTCGTTCATTGGCAAATTGAATAGCTTTTTTTAGCAGCCGATATCAATTGTAAGCCAATATGCCTGAGCATCTCAAGCTACACAGCTATTTGGTTACCTTTAAGCTATTCCTCTCACACTGCTCCACCAGTGTTTCCTTAAAAGGCAGAGAACAAGCCATTCCATGGTAATCAGATCAATATATGTTCTCGACACCTCACAATGGATAGCAGATGTGTAGCGCATCAGGCCTTCAGCAAATTGAACGCAAAGGAAATCAATCGTAGAAAGATCAACAGCTCTCCAGAGTGAATGCAAGGTCTTTAAATAAGCTCTTCTGTCCAGAGCACGGCTCCGGCTCAGGCCTTAGAGTCCAGCTTAAAACACACATTGGCTGAACTGCTCGATAAAGGTCCTGCTCAAGACGAAATTGTTGCGACTTTTATGAAAGCTTCTAGTTTGCAGTGCTTCCCTTCCGATAACTTCGCATCATCCCAATGTGTCTGACGGGAATCAACGTTATCAGTGCTAAAGCGACCATGTTTGAGTGCAAGTGTTTTGTTTTTTTTAAATCATCATACTCATACCTAGCGTTCAAAAACTAAACATGTGTGATGCTTTAGAAAGGTGATCTTTACACTGCCTTGACCTTATCAAGCAGTTTGATTTTCGAGTATAATAAGGTCTGATCACTGAAGCTTACACACACACACATACACACATATGGTGCGCATGATGTGCATTTCAATGCATCTCAACATGACGGTCAGTAATTCATTACAATCCATTTTTATACCAGTGAGGATGCAATAAGGTGCAGTGCAATATAATAGGATCCACTTTTTTAATAAAGTCTGTAGAGGAGCGGAAGGCCATAAGACATGTGGGACATGCCTACTTAACTGAAAATCACTGGCACAGGGACTGTTACCCAGACTTACTGGCACAGCAGTGCCATCTATTTGCCTACTTTACTGATAAGTAGAAAAGCAATGCCAGCTGTAGCTTAAAGATAGAATGGTGCTTGCTAAAAAACAACAACAGAACACACCTCTTGCATAAGCAGCCACAGACTCACCTCTTGATTTAAAACTTACAGGCACAGACCGCTCCTCTTGATTTAATACTGACAGGCACAGACCCCTCCTCTTAACTTGAGATTGACAGGCAAAAAAACCCCTCCTCTTGATTAAGAATGACAGGCAAAGACCCCCGGCTCTTGATTTAAAACTTACAGGCACAGACCGCTCCTCTTGATTTAATACTGACAGGCACAGACCACGCCTCCTAATTTAATACCGACAGGCAAAGACCCCGCCTACTGATTTAAAACTGACAGACGCAGACACCGCTGCTTGATTTAAGACTGACAGGCACAGACTCCCCCTTTTGGTTTAAGACTGACAGGCCCAAACCCCGCCTCTTAATTTAATATTGACAGGCACAGACCCCACCTGTTGATTTAACACTGACAGGCACAAACCCCACCTCTTGGATTAATACTGACAGGCACAAACCCCGCCTCTTAATTTAATACTGACAGGCACAAACCCCACCTCTTGGATTAATACTGACAGGCACAAACCCCGCCTCTTAATTTAATACTGACAGGCACAAACCCCACCTCTTGGTTTAATACTGACAGGCACAAACCCCGCCTCTTGATTTAAGACTGACAGGCACAGACCCCGCCTACTGATTTAAAACTGACAGATGCAGACACCGCTGCTTGATTTTAGACTGACAGGCACAAACCCCGCCTCTTGATTTTTGTTCCTGTAGTAATAATTTACTAAGACAAAGCGTAGCTGTTTTATTTTCGTCACTATCACTGTTCAGTCCCTGCCTCTCACACCGTAATTTAAACATCGACCCTGAGCCAATAATGTTAATCCGGGCACTTACGGTCCTATCTCCAGGCCAGCCGGATTGTTCCAGCTCCCTCTCAATCTTTGTGGGTTTAGCGTTAGAGGATAGGTAATGGACAGTACCCAGGAGAGCAATCTCACCAGGCGCTCCAGATACAAATGTGCTGACGTGGACTATCTCATGACCAGAGCCACTGAGACACACGGAAAAATAGCCAGCTATTCGTGCGCTGAAAGAGAATTAAAAAAGAAATATGTACTTAACTAAGCTCCAGATGTAGGCATGACTTGTCAAAAGCAGGTAAAACCTTATTAATTATACTTCATCCAGCAATTCCTAATGTGCTGCTTTCAAAACATTATTTTAGTCATAAAGTACAGACACAAAAGGCAACTTGATCTGGCTGAGGAGCCTGAGAAGACTCAGGAAGTGTCAGACTTTTTAAAAGCATGAAATGATAATAAGGACTAGATAGAGGAGATGCAAGAATAGTAGCAAAGAGACAAATGTGTTTTTAATGACAAAATCTCTTGTCAGTGAGTTAATCGGTGTGGTGGTCATTAATATGGCGGGCTTGTCGTTGGAGTCACTATTATCTTTTAAGTGGAACATTAACAAATAACTTATAACAAACATGACCGTGTGGTGTGATGTTGATTCATGTCCTATAATTGAGCATCACAAATTTTCTTCCTACGTACATCACAGCAGTTTGCTAATATTAATACCTTATTAATAAATCATCATTCAGACATATATTATTTTTCTCCGTTTTTTTTGTAAGACAGCCAGACAAAAACGTGGGCTACAACAAACGATTATTTTGTCAATTTATCTGCAAATTATCTGATGTTTTGCAATTTATTACAGAGTCATGCCGTTTCCATTGGAAACCACCAGAGACATTCTTTTTTAGCAACCTTAAGCTCTGTCGAAAATCAAAAAACCCACATCGCCACAGCACCAAGTCACTGTCCTAGGGTGGGGAATGCGTGACGCAAGAACCCTGGATTCTGGAGCTGTGGCTGAATCCAGTAGAACCAGACAAATGCATGCAGGGTAGCCCCAAGGATAAAAGATTCAAACTTCTAAATAGTTATTTTTTTTGTCATATTTTTGTTTGTTTTCCAGTCCTGGTGTAAACATTTTATATGTTTTAATGTTGTATTCTTAATCAAATATGAGTTTATGAGAATTGCATAACTCATTTTTATTGAGTCCCTTTTTGATCAATTATGATCAATATGCAAATTTCTTCCAAGAAAAAAAATAAGCAAAGAGGTACAAAACAAATCAGTGTAACACAGACATTCAGTGACCACACATCTGTTTTTTTCCAGACGCGTCATCTTTTTGGACCAAAAAAATGCATCCTGACAAGATTTCTAAATAACCAAAAATATCTGGGATTCCACATTTGCTTTCTACAGTTTCTACAAAACACACGCTTGCAGATAAAGGAGAGAGTTCATAAAGTTGCTATTATTCTATTGTTGAGGACCAAATTCCGAATGGACAGAGTGGGTACTAAAGTCTAATAACATAGTTGCATGGTTGTAAAACACAGTTATTAGCCCCGTTTCCCACCCCTCCCCCAGAGCTGTCTTCTTTTTTTGGGCTAAAATCAAACATAAATCCTAATCTGATTAACAGACATGACCTGTAAAACCTGCATACTATAAAGTGGATGAAGCCTGTTCCAGCGTGGGACCCATAAGCAGGGATGTATAGTGTAACACGCGTACGCGCCCGACACTGCGTACAGATAACACAAGCAATCAGTGCGTAAATTCCGACTTGGCGACAGTGACTAATGGCCTCAGATGGTGACGAGCCGGAGCTTTCGGGAGCAATGCCATACGTGATTAATCAAAACGCTGCATATGTAAGGAAATGTTCAGCCAAGGAGCACGGTGCTCCACTGAGATTTATGCTTGGCTCCGTAAACCTCGGGTCTGGGGTTAATGCCTGCGACATCAGCTAGCAGCTATTCAGTGATGGGGAGAGGAAAAAACTATATCATAGAAACCAAAACATCGGATGAGTCAAGGAAACTCTTAACTCTGGAAGAGATGTGACATCAATTTAACAAACAGGGAGCGGGTTGCTAATTGTCAGCCTCCAAACCTCAATGACTGCAAAGAGGAAGGGGACAAAATCCCTCCTGAAATGTGTGCAAACCTGGTGGCCAACTACAAGAAACATCTGACCTCTTTGACTGCCAACAAGTGTTTTGCCACCATTAAAATGCAAATCAATTTTTTTGAAATGCCTTTTTGCGGATGTTTTTATTGTTTCTTTCACTTTTAAATAATAATAAATAAATAACTGTTATTTTGTCACATATTCTTTTTTACAGCAGAGTGAAATTCTTTTTCCGCATATCCCATCTTAGTAAGTTGGGGGTCAGAGCGCAAGGTCAGCTATGATACAGCATCCCTGGAGCAGGAAGGGTTAAGGGTCTTGCTCAAGGACCCAACAATAATTGGCTTGCTGGTGGTGAGGTTGAACCCAGGTCTTCCTGGTCTCAGATCAGCAACATAGCTCCTAGAATCAACCTACAATGAAAATTACAGACTAAGCATTCATTTGTCAGTGAACAAAAGTACAAAATTAGCAGGGGATCAAATATTTTTTTCCCACACAGTACTTTCATACCAACGGGTTAGGGAAAGCCTGAGTACTGTTTAATATCCAATTGTTTGACTAAGAGAAAACAGAAGAGTCTGCAAGTCTGCATGAAACCTAATTCTGTCAGTGGTGTGCAATCAGGGCCAGTAAGTTTTTCTGTGCTGCCTAAACACTATCAGAAGCTGACCTACATTTACAACTTTAATTCTAATATTTGTTTCATTAAATTGTATTAATTTATTAACATCAGTTTATTCTTTTCATTTTATAGCGTTTCTCTTGCTTCACTGCTTCCAGTACGTGTATGTGGATGTTAGATTATTTTGTCCAATCAGATTTCAGTTTCAATGTGCTGCCATGTTAATCTAATCTGCCAAAGCCCTCAGAATCAGTGGTGCTGCCCATGTAACTGTATTAGCAGTGGCATCAGCATGGCACACGATGACATCAGCATTTTTACATTATCTGATTGGTAAATTCTTACAGCCGAGCACAGACTAGCAAATCACATCTGTACAGTTGAATTATAATTTTTACGCCCAAAATGGCTGACGAAAGGAGGAGAATTTATCTAAAAATACGTTTTTAAGGCGGATTTTTCCCGCAAAGTTAGACATTGTGAGGAGAGGTCGGCTAACCCCGAAGCTAACTAGCTTGTCTCAGCCAGGAAAAGAGTTCGTTCACCACTTTCAGACCAGTGCCGACAAACGGCAGCGCTGTCTTACAGCCTTTAAATGTATTATATATTTTATTTAATTTTTAATGATTTTGTGATGTTATATTAACATTAAGAGAGTGGTGGTATTAAGAGGTGTATCAGTCGGTTAAGTCCCAACTGAAGGCCCAGGTACCAAACGCACCGCCTGCCACTGAATTCTGTTAATAAGAAACTCGATGAATAAAAGAGAAGAAAGGAAACAATCGACACAAGGTGAGGTTTTTTTTTTCAGTGGGTGCAGAAGCATGAAATTAATAGGACATTAGCCAGAACAAAGGCTAAATTTCAGGCGGATGCTTGAGCTGAGCTAGGAGCAGATAAAGGGAAATGAGGGAAAGGGGGAGACAACAGGCCAAACTTTAATTCATTTTGCCAAACAATACAGCTCCTCCTAGTGCAAAGCGGAAAGACAGACGACAGCTAATTCCATTAATCAGCATCAGCCTGCATCTCTGAGATCTGGACCACGGAAAAAAAAACATTACCTAAAGCAGGCACATTTGCCTTGCTGGTGACTTGCAGATGCACAATGCTGGAATCCTGCCATCAGTATAGCTTATCTCTGACTTAATGTCCTGTCATGGCACTATAGGTCAGCTGGACAGATAGATGTCATGCCAACATCTGGAAAGAAGAACTATAGATGGAATTCGTCCTGAGCCTCAGATTGATCAGCAGCTCATTTCTGCCCACCATCACGTCATTACACCATCACACCATTTTCCCAGCAAGACCAAGGCTATTACACGCTTTCCCTGTGACACGTGAGACCACCCATGTGTGTCTTTTCAACATTTTGCTCATGCTATATTACAGGAGAGTAACACATTCGGGAAAAGCACCTTCTTTCTTCCACCACCTACGTGAGCTCATGGCTTATGACGACAGGAAAGAGAGATTCTGATATCTGTTCAGGATTAATTCTGATAAACTTATGATCTCAACAAGACAAGTTTTCCGGTTTCCATGTTTGCTTTGAACCTCACCATGAAATCGTACAAATATAGCATATGTAAACTGTACATATCTGACTGCATAGGCTGTCATAATAATAATAGCAGCAGTTAATTGTGGTGGTCGTAGAACATTTACAGCATTTGTCCAGAGCGACTTATGTCCAGAATCTTATTTATACAACTGAGCAATTAGGAGTTAGGGGCCCTGCTCAGGGGTCCAGCAGTGGTAGATTGGTTGAGCTGGGACTCAAACCCACAATCATCAGGTTGGTAGTCCAACACCTTAACCATGAGCCACCACTTCTCTTCGTGGTCGCAGAACAGTGGTTAGGGTGTTATAATGCCAATCAGAAGGTCATAGGTTTAATTCTAAGCACCACCACACTGCTGATGGGCCCCTAAACAAGGCCCTTAACCCTTAAGCGCTCAGTTTGATAATCCTGGGATAAATGTAAGTCGCTGTAGATAAGCGGATCTGCCAAATGTAAGTGATTCTTACAGTCACATAAGGGGTTAGTTACGGTTAGTTACTAAGATGAATTTTTTTCACTTCTTTATATTTCTAAAATATTTCTTTTCATTCTACCTCTGACGTTATCTTGTCATTGCGTGAGATTTCACCGCATGTTTCACTGCTCCAACTCTCTGATTCAAAATGCTAACAGTACAACCAGCTCTGAGTCGTTACACTGTCATCTTCCACTGGATAGTTTACTAGCTTTAATGTTTACTGCATTTTTTCGCACCTCTGCCATTTTAGGACTCATGCTAACAAAATCTGCATGCAGCAGTGGGTTATTTTGACATATCTGGATAAATTGCTGAGAAAATGTCGGTATTACGTATTCAGCGATGCATTTATTTCGGGTCAATTTCGTGGCACGTTTAAACATTAATCAAATCTTGCGTAAACTTTCAGCCTACCTGAAAAAAAATATTGGAAAAAAAAATAAATAAATTGCCGCTTTTCCTTCTTTCACTTCGGCTGATCGGCGACAGTGTGAGATCTGCCTGGCTGTGGAGAAGAAAATGACCCAACATTCATAAATTATTCCATTCTTGGCACCAGCCACCTGTGCATGGGCAAGCCAAACTGCCCTCCACACTGACCTGATGATGCACACGCACACACACACACACACACACACAAAGTAGGCAGACCATGAGCTACATATGCACTCTACGCCTCCCCTCCCTACATACCTGCACCAGATGACCTTGGGAGAGAAAAAAGGCTGAAGGCTGAGACACCAGATTCAACATCCCAAAGTAAACATGCAGCTAAAACTAAGCACACACACACACACACATTAAACCGATACGCTTCTGCGATTACACTCTAATTAGTGACGAGCCATTTACACTAAACCAGAACTTTAATTTGGCGCTGAATATTCTATAAAGCCTTCACAGGAAAACTGCCGTCTGCCGTCTTCCACATACCTTCATGATAGGATCATTTCTGCTAGAACATTGTGTACGAAATGCAGTGAAGTAAATATGCTGAAAATGAAGCAATAACATCTTTCATAAAATCTTTAGCTAAATTTTAGCTACATGGATAAATCATACCCCCTACCCTAGTTAACGGAACCTTTCTTTTCTACATACATCCTGCTGCCCTATGATACAGCTTTTGCAGCAGTTTAAAAGGTCTGTGTAAGCCGTCACCTGGCTGGAAGCCTTTGTGTGATGAGCGAGAGGGGAAAAAATGGCAGCTGAACAAATTGAGGAGAAAAATGGAAGATGAGGAAAAAGAGCTGGAGGAAAAAACAGGATAAACCTCAGCCCACCGGAATGATTCTCTGCTAATCCTTTTATACTTCCTGATTTAAATCTAATTGTGTTTTTATTCTAAAAAAAAAAAAATGAAAGTTCAGTTTAATAACGTGACTAAGAGTCTAATTTGGATTCTGGTGTGTGGAAGTATAATATTATAGGATTGTAAATGTGATAAAAGTTGCGTTCGGACGAGTTAAACGTTAGTGTGATCAAATTATCGTAGTCCTAATTGGACTGGATTGTAATAAATGTGATTTCTTTTTTTTTACTTTATAATGGTGAATAGGCTACACCGAAGAATACAATCCACCACTGGATAAATAAAGTACCTTAACTTAAATTCTATAGTTTATAAGTGTCCCAAATTACATCACTGGAACTAAGAGGTCCAAACACTGTTGTAGCATGATTCACATTTACATTCACAAAATGTAGCATATGTGCTAATCCAGAGCGACTTACATTTATCTCTTTTTTTAATACAACTGAGCAATTAGGGGTTAAGGGCCTTGCTCGGGGGCCTAACGGTGGCGACTTGGTAGTGCCTGGAATCAAAACCCGATCCTCCGATTAGCAGTCCCAACCCCTTAAAACAACCAGCAGAGACTTTCAACCAGCAGAATAAAAAATGTTTCTGAAGATCACTTATTGTACCTTTAATTCACATTAAACCCATGTGACTTTACTGAAAGTTTCCTTTGCTTCATTATACTCACCTTGTTTTATTTACTGTTGGTTACTTGGTTACCGATATCACAGCTAACTGCTTGAACAACTTAATATAGTTCGCTTTTGGGGGTTTTGGGGGTTTTTTTTTTACTTTAAAAAGATTTGCCTCACACGAGGGTGGAAACCCGGTTTGTGAGATTCCTAGGAAAATGAAATCTAAGTGTAGTAACGCAGAGAGAAAAATCAATGAGGAAACGAGTGAGAATTCATAAATTCATTATTCTTTTCTGCAGCTGGCAGGTATACAAGTGCCTTCAGCTAAATATTTACTCCGAAGAAATATTTAATGCTGGAGAGGGAGACCCATCACGCTGGTGCTTTTTTTTTCTCCTCTGGTGCCCTCCAGCATGTGCTGTTGCGTTGCACAAAGCGTTTTGTCTCCTCCTGCTCCTCTGTAGGAGTCTGATGCAGTTTGGATCGCAGCCTGTAAAGGAACTCGTCTAGGTTTGCTCCATCCCCTGCTGGAGCGAATCTTACAGTGCTCATTACAATAAGAGGAGCAAGCGGGGAGCTGATGAGGAAGAACGAGTGCAGACAAACTTTTTTTTTTTCTTCTTGTCGTTAACACTCGCTGTTCTGATCATCTCTTCACCTCTGCTCTAATTGATCCGGCCATCAATCCACCCACAAGTCACTGGTCACCCCGTGATCGATCGAATTTCTAAGCATTAATTAGTGAACAGATTCTGTTTCAAGGTTGGTCCCAAACGAGACAAGGGGGAAGTGTGAGGACGTCAGTGGGACCAGGAAATGTGGAGCAGAGCATGCATTATTCATGGATTGGAGGAAGATGTGGAAGCTCGACCTGACTCGAGTTCTAGCCCATCACATGACGTAATAGTTAGGGGAGGAGGGGGGGCAGCTCCTACACTGTAATCATTGTGCACTGATTTGTGTGCGCGTGTGTGTGTGTGTGTAAAGCTCCTCAGGGAGTGTTAACTGGATCCTTCTCATGGGCCTCATCAGGGCCTTCCTTCTTATTAGAGCTCTTAATTACAGTGAGATGAAGATCCTGAGAGGCTCCTCGCTCATGCACTGGGCTATTACATAAGCGCATCACTGCTATGCACACTGCTATCAGAAACACCCCCAAAAACATCGTTATTACACACACACACACACACACACACACACACACCTCATCATATCACATCACAGTATCGATAGGGAATTGGCATGCTTCCTGCAGCACTGTTTAATACCACAGTATCAGTTTTAGTAAATAATTATCCTCACTTACTGCATTATTGCCGTTATTTAGCATTATTACTATAGTGAGTCATTAATATTATTATTAAATGTATTCGATTTCAACTTCCTGTTTCTTCCTCATTTGTTTTAGAGGCAAATGAAACAGCTTTTTGTGTTGTTATTGTTGCTGTTCTTATTATTATAATTAATGAGAGGAGGAAAAGGAGAAGTGCCTTTAATCAATGTTTTATCCTCATTTCTTTTTAATTTTCATCTTTTTTAATTCATTCATTTGCGTGAGAGTGTTGGAAAAGAGACAGCACACAAGAGAGGAAAAGAGAGAGACAGAAAGAGAGAGAGTGTAAGACAGTAAGAGAGAGAGGACGGGGGGGGAGAAAGGAGAGAGAGAGGGGGAGGAGAGAGAAGGACAGGGAAACACGGAGAGTGGGGGGTGCGGGGAGAGAGAAGGAGTAAGAAGACAGGGGGAGTGAGAGACAGGGGGAGGGAAGAGGGGGGAGAAGGAGTAAGAGACAGGGGGAGTGAGAGAGACAGGGGGAGGGGAGAGAAAGAAAAAGAGAGAAAGAGAGAATGGGAGAGGTAGAGGGAAAGAGAGCGAGAAAGGTAAAGAGAGTGACAGAGAGACAGAGAAAGAGAGAGAACTAAAGAGAGAGCGAGACAGAGAGAGAGAGAGCACAAGAGAGAGGGACAAAGGACAGAAGAGAGAGAGAGAGAGAGAGAGAGATGAGAGAGAGAGAGAGAGAGAGAGAGAGAGAGAGAGAGAGAGAGAGAGAGAGAGAGAGAGAGAGAGAGAGAGAGAGAGAGAGAGAGAGAGAGAGAGAGAGAGAGAGAGAGAGAGAGAGAAGAGAGAGAGGGAGAGAGATAAAGAGGAAAGAGAAGCGAGAAAGGTAAAGAGAGTGACAGAGAGACAGAGAAAGAGAGAGAAACTAAAGAGAGAGTGAGAGAGGAGAGGGAGAGAGAGAGCACAAGAGAGAGGGACAAAAGACAGAGAAGAGAGAGAGAAGAGAGAGAGGGGAGAGAAGAGGAGAGGTAGAGGGAAGAGAGGGGGTAGAGAGAGAGACAGAGAGAGGTAGAAGAGAGATAAAGAGAGAGAGGAGACGAGAGGTTGAGAGCACAAGGAGAGAGAAGAAGAGAGAGAGAGAGGGAGAGAAGACAAGTAGAGAAAAAAACAGAAGAGGAAAGTAGAGGAAAAGAGAGCGAGAGAGCGAGAGATCGAGAAAGGGAGAAGAGGGAGAGAAAGGGGAAGAGGGGAAAGAGAGAGGTTAAAGAGAGTGAGGACCAGAGAGACAGAGAAAGAGAGAGAGAACTAAAGAGAGGAGAGAGAGACAGAGAGAGGAGAGAGAGGATTGAGAGGAAATAGAGCACGAGAGAGAGAGAGAGAGAGATGGGAGAGCAACAGAGAGCGAGAGAGAGAGAGAGAGGACAAAGAGAGAAAGAGAGGAGAGAAGAGAGGAGAGAGAGAGGGAGAGAGAGAGAGAGAGATTCACAGAGATGTATGAACGACAAAATACTTCTGTATGATGGCGATTTCTTCTTTATCTTTTTACCAGCTTTAATGCATTACTGCCACCTTTTGCTCTAGACGGTAATGTCACGAACCAATCACAGGGACGTCGCATGACTTATGAAGTCTGTATGAAGGAAATGACATCATTATACTGACAAAATACCCTCATTATACTGCCAAAACCTGCGATTTTGTGACTCCACTTCGAAGATGGTTGCAAATAAAAAAACAAAAAATACGCGTCTGCTACATGCTGTAAATGTAAATGTAAACTTCCCAACACTTATCCGTAATGTTTAGTAAAATCTTGACATATACGTGTTTCATACGTACTAAAACGTTACGCTATACTGCTCCTGGTGTTTCTGGCGCTTGTAAAAATGCATTTCATATTTTTGTGATATGTGGAGGGTAAGTAGGTTTGGTGTCGTACAGGGGGGGCTGTGTGTTATAAGCTGCGAGACTGCAAACCAGTTTAACTGAACACAGTTTGTCTTCCCTCACTCGCCCCCATCCATCAGTGCAGACAGAGCGCTGCTGAACAAATATGATTTGGGTGCTGGATGTGGCACTGGGATCACACTGGTGCACCTGATACACTTGTACCACCACAGACACACACACCAGACTTTGTGCTAAGAATAAATGCTCACCCGAATAACACTTCCACACTGGTGCTCTTCTGATGGTTCCTGATGCACAGCAACAAACCGAGTAACTACCCACAATGCTCTTCCACATTTACAGCATTCGCCAGGTACCCATATCAAGAATGACTGAATTTAGCATTGAGCCATCTCTGTAGCTGAGGGTTAAGGGCCTTGCTCGAGGGCCCAGCAGTAGCAGCTTGGTGGTGCTGGGAATGGAATACACATTGTACTGATCCGCAGCATTAGCCACTAAGCACTAAGGGTGTCTGCCGAAATTGCAGAAAGGTGGGGAAGTGGTGGCTTGTTGCTTAAGGTGCTGAACTGCTGATTGAAAGAATGTTCAATGCCAACAGGCTTTGAGAGCCTTTTTTTAACCAAAATGAAATAAATGCTATCTGTTCTGTATAAGATTCTCAGCTAAAATGGCAGAAATTGATATCTATAGGATATTAGCACTGCTATTCAGAAACTAGCCAGAGGATTCGTCTAATGAGGCCAGACGTGATTCGTTTGTCTGGAGATCGTGTCTCAAAATGAACATCCTGCAGCCAGGCTTTAAAAGCTCTCCTTATATATATATTCTATATAATATATATATATATATATATATATATATATATATATATATAGTAGGGCTGTGTCGATACAGCTGACTATTGCACTATTTTTTCTGGATTAAAATTCTAACCTTTAGTATCGATAAATATTTACAGTACGTTTTACTGGATTTACATTGACTTAATATTCAATAAAAAAACGTGTGTGTCATACGAAGTTTTGTATTTGTTGCATTTTTAGCTATTTGTTAATCAAAAGCAAAAAAAAATAATAATAATAAAAGTATCGTGATATGTATCATATCGTGAGGCTCTTGCCAATACACGGCTCTTATATATATTTATTGGACCTTTAAGAAAGATCTAATGATGCAGGATGAAAACATGATTCCCTGTCCGATTAAAGCAATGAAGAAAGATCTAAACAGTACATACTGAAGGTGTATGAACCAGGGTTCCACCGCCAGTTAAAGCAGTAGTACTCAACAGCACTAGGGTTTTTTAATTAATCGCCATATTAACCTTTCATTCTTAAGGAAATGCTGCGCCTTTACAGCTGCTGCTTACGCCAAACATCTCACAGTGTCTCCAGATGTGTATTCCTTTGTCTCTACCCTTACCAGTCTAGTGCAAGACAACTGTAGGAATAAAAAACCCAGACCCAGACAGGGCAGCAAATAACCCCAGCACTAGTCTTGGCTAATTCTGGTTTAGTATTGGCAGGAGACGTCGGCGAATTTGGAAATCCGTCATGCGTGTCGGTGACTCCAGGATTCATCACGTCATTACTACTAAGTGTTGTGGTACAAATGGAGAACTAATCTGGCTTCTACCCACCAGCAGCACTGGGAACGCATCGCTGCACCGTATGTCGAGGTGTCATTCGTACGACGATAAAACACAGAGCTTTATAATTGCTCGAATTTTGATGGTTTCATTTATCCTGTTGCTGTTTAATAATCCAAATATCTTTCCTGAGAAACTGTTTAGAAGCAGCGCCGCTCCGGATACATGTGGTGTAAGTCACACTATGTGCTTACTGTATGTGTTAATGTGTACGTGTGTTGTTATTTTGAGAAATGTCTATTTTTAAAAGGCTAAGGGCCTCGCTCCGGGGGCCAAAAGGTGGCAGCTTGATAAAGCTGGGAAATGAACTCATTGTCAGTAGTCCAACACTCTAACCAATTTTCCTTCACCTAAGCATCCAAAAGAACACACACGGCGTGGGATGCAGTTAGTCTATAGTCGAGTCAACTCTTTAAAAACCTGCTCTTTTAGAACATCCCCTAAACTCCAAAACAGCACCAAACCGTCCTCCGTATCACAGCTGAGTTCTGGCAGGCTCTAACTCCCTGCTACTGCGGGATTTATTCCGTCTCTCTGGGTCTTTTTAATTTATAAAAATGACTCATGAGAGGACGATGGTAAAAGTGTAGGGCATTTACTAACAGCACATCTTGTTTCCAGCAAGAGAAAATATAAAAGGTTCCACAGATGAAATGAAATACAGACACCAGCTATAATGCTCTTTCCAGTTCTTTTAAAAAAGATTAAACGTGACGGGAATAAGATGCACATGGAAGAAGTAGTCGATACCGTCATATTACGAGGACTGACACACAAACTGATAAATATGTCCAGCTAAAATGACACCACAGATGCTGCCATGGAGCTCGATATTATACTAGCAGTCCCAAGAGATAAAAATGGGAAAAAAGGGAAGTGGTTGGCTCATGGTTAAGGTGTTTGACTACCAACCTGAAGATTGTGGGTTTTTTGATTCCCAGCTTCACCCAAGCCACTGCTGCTGGGCCCTGAGCATGGCCCTTAATCCCTAATTGCCCCGTTTTATAAATAAGATAAATGTATGTTGGTCTGGATAAGGACGCGTCTGCCAAATGCTTGAAAATGTTTGGGCTTGACCTCTTACCTCACCCTCATTGTTAACGGGTTAATAGGTACCAGTAGTAGTCATTTAAAGCTTTTATGACAAATCTAGTAACACACCCTACCCCCTTAAAATGTAATGATTATTAGTCTGTATGCTCATAACAAAATGATCCACTAATCTATCATTAAAGGACAATTATACGTTAGTAGGAAGTAGGAAGGCTATTTACAGTCTCGGGCCAGCGACCAAAAATCCCTGAACCCTCTTTAGTTCACAGGCGAGTCGAGTTTTTGGAACTGAAAGAAGTGAGCAGTTAAGTGAGCTGTGAGGTCTACCAAAGTTTATATGAATCAGGTCTATAATATACTCGGGGGGGGGGTTTGTATCATATAGAGCTTTAATAGCATACAACACCACCTTATACTGCACTGAATCCGATATTTAACCAGAAGCAATGGAGCTTTTCCAAAACTAGAGTAACAGGCTCCATTTTCTCTGTGCTAGTAACGAGCCTCACAGCTACATTCTGCATCAATTGCAATTGTGAAATAAGATTTTGGCTTCTTCTCAAATAAAGTGCATTCCAGTAAGTCCAAACCGGAGGAGAAAAAAATGAACAAATTACTATCTCATAAGATAAGCAACAGACAAAAAAACTTTCATTTTTGCTATAATTTGTAAGAAGTAGCTTTTCACCACACACAGTTTATTAACAGCGTTTAACAGGTTGAACAGGTTGAATTTAAGACTTCTTAGGGGCTTATTAACAACTTATATGAAATGTAAGACCAAATCATATAAATACATTTATCAACCTCATTCCCTTATTTATTACATGGGCAATAAATAAGCCACTGCTAATTATTGGAAATAAGCCACTGCTGGTTAGATGCTAACTGCATTTCATTGGCTCTGTACATCTACCTTACACAGTGACAATAAGTTGAATCTAAAATATATATATATATATAAATAAGTATATAAGTATATATATATTATAAAATAGTAATAGTATAATATGAAGAATAGGATTCACCTGTGTCATTTCTCCATTCCGCGGGTGAACCATGCGAGAGTTACAGTAGCTTCCGACCTCGTGCCTGTAAATCCTTTTTATTTTATTGTACTCGTCCTTGTTGCTTTTATGCAGTAGATAAATAACACTTGATTTGATTTTAGTGATAAAACTTTCCCGCATATATTTTTCTCTTCTGCAACTCGCACACAAGTTCCGTACTGCGCCGCGCTCGGGTGCGTCAAGTCCCACGGCATTCCCGCAGCAGTCAAGGTCTCAAACTTAAAACAAGGATTAGGACTTTTTACCATTATGTCGGTTGATTTTTATTAATATGTCTGATCAGGCCTCGTGTCCGATGTAGGAAGATAAAAGACATCTTTTCTCTCACTCAGTTAACACTTGCTCAGCGGGCAGTGGTGGTTGAGGTGCTGAGTTGCTGATCTGAAGACCAGAAACACCTGTGTTTAAGCCCCACCACTGGCAAGCCAACTGCTGTTGGATCCTTGAGCAAGACCCTTAACCCTTCCTGCTCCAGGGGCGCTGTATCATAGCTGACCCTGCGCTCTGACCCCAACTTACTAAGATGGGATATGGGAAAAATGCATTTCATTGGCTGTGTACACGTACCTATGAAGTTGAATTTTTTTTTTTTTTTTTTTAACATGGACTCAGTTTCAACATATCAAAGTAACATTGTAAACAAAGGGGAGTCGGGAAGTCTGAAGTAGGTGACAGAGTCGAGAAGTCTGCAGTCTTAACAAAAGATCTAAAGCTTCAACATTAGCATAGCTTGATAGGACAGCCTACCAGAGGTTTGTCTTTTGTCAAGTGAGACATTGATGAGCCCAGAAATGCTGCAGTGTGTTCTAAATCTTCATTAAAAAGATTCTTGCAATATACTTTCGAGTCTTCTCGCCTTCTACTGGTTTTCGTCTGGTAATTTACAACACCAGCGATGGACTCTTATCGCCGATATATCGGTCGGGCTCTAATAAATATTATATGGATGTTAATAATTTGTATTTGTTTTATAGTTTTGCTGTGTAATGGTACGTTTTACTTGCTGTAAGAGCAAACACGAATCCCTACCGAGTTCAGCCTCAGGTTAAAGGAAATGAAGTCGACGTGAAACGAGGCACAGATCAAAGCTAGACAAGATTGTTGGTATTCATAGAGGCTGATGCCGAAGTTTGGTGGATGCTCTTCGGGTGGGTCATGAACCCCCTGCTGGGATAAGACCTAGATCCCACCGTCAGAGGTTAATCCACTTTTACATTTTTTCACACACACAGAGAAACACACACACACACACACACATACAAGCATCTTCTTCGCTGCAGCTTCTCTCTCTTCAGCTGTGACATCACAGGTCACACAGGGCTCCGGGGACCTTGTGCAAATCCACATCCTCGAGCAGAGTCGGAATGCTGAAGCTTTTTTGAGTCGCGAGGCAGAAAAAAAAAAGACATGAAGAGAGAGCGCAATAATAGAAGAGAAAGGAGGCGAGGCGGCAGAGTGAGAATCTGACAGGCTTCTGCAGAATGCTAATACCTTGAAGCATGATACAGTGAGTTTTGGAGTGGCGAGCTGCATTGTTTTTAAACAGGATTAAGACTCACATTAGCCTTTGTTTGTGTGTGTGTGTGTGTGTGTGCACGTGTGTGTGCGTATTTTTGGCTGTCCACTATTTCACCGGCGCTCGGTGGCAGGCATGGTGGGTGAGGAAGTTAAGAATAATCAGTAGCACTGTGGGAGGTGGGTGCCACCATGCAGATCCATGCTGGTTTCCATATTGTGTGGGAGTCACGTGCTACTGGTGGGTGTGTGAATCCTGCTCTGCTTTTCACAGAGATCCGGGCCGCACGCTGAGGACGCTTCGCTACGACAAATCCACTCGATACGCATTCTCTGCATCGTGAAGTGTTAACCAAAGAGTCTAGCAAGTCAAAGATGGGGCCAACACCTGCCTACTGTAAATAAAAAAGCTGTTTGGGTGACATTTCACACAGCCAGTTATATTTACTTTGCATAACTGTTTCAAAGCAAAGTCAAAAATATAAAATAATAAAAATAATAATAATAATAAACTTGCTTCATTGTTTAGGTTCACAGAGATGTGAAGGGGTAAGTCAATATATACCACACTTTATTATTATTATGTAAATTTGGTTATATATTAGTCAAGATTAGTTAAGCCAAATATTTAGTTAGATATTAATCAAGTTATGTCTTCTGTTATATATTAAAACATAGTATAAAAAACATATATTTTTCATTACTTCTCTAAATGACAATAAGAGAGAAAACACTGCGCAAACGTTCGCTATTTATAGTCTAATCTAATCAGAATACTTTACCTGCTGATATCAGAAGATTAGACTTCGATAACCTTTAATCCAGACTTAAAACACACCTGTTTAGAATTGCATGTTCTACGTAAACCTGTGATTTCTTGTATTTGCAATGTTTTTAATTATTTATTGTTATGGTTGTTAACTTTTTTTATGTGTTTTATACTATGATGTCTTTAATTCACTTATTCTTACTAAGGTTAACTGGAAAGTTTACTTTTTAATGTTTAAAGTTCAGTTCAGTAGTATTGAAAGGCGGCGATAAATAAAATTTATTACTATTACTATTATTTTTATTATTAATTATTATCATGATTATCTTATAACTAATCCAACAAATGTAATTGTAAACAAGTGAACCATTGCAGTACAGCAGCGAGTCCCTTTATAACCCATCCTGATGATACTGACGTTCCCTGAGGATGCAGTTCTTTGATGTTCCTTAGAACAGTAAAAAAAAAAAATAAAAAAAAAAAAAAAAAAAAAAAAAAAACAAAAAAAAAAAAAAAAAAAAAAAAAAAAAAAAAAAAAAAAAAAGGAAAAAGAAAAAAGGTGAAAAAAAGAGTGTGAAAAAAGAGTGTCTTTGGCTTTGAGGGCGTTGTTGCACAGACTGAAGCCTTTCAGCGTACGGAAACACAGCTTTTACATGAGCAGAAGTCAGAACACGAAGAAAAAAAGTGTTTATAGAAACTATAAACAAATAGATGACTAGATGTGTGGATGTGACACTGGAACTATTCAATAGACATCCTTGAGAGGAAGACAGAACAGGAGTAGCAAAGACGGCCCCCCCCCCTTGCTTTGCATTCTTTAATTCGTTTGTTATTTCTTTATTTCTTTATTTCTGCGTTTGCATCCCAAACCGTCTTACGAATAATTTTAAGTGTACATCATTTTGCAGGTCACTGAATTTTAGCAAAACAAAGCTCACCAGTCTTTATTACGAACTGCTTTTATTTATAGGGTTCTGCTTTCTGAAGGGGGAAGAAATCAATGGTTCAAAGTAAAGCACCGCTACAGAAAAGCTTTTCAACATGATGTCCAATACTAGCGCAATTAAGCGATGTCTCATCTTTACCAGACTGAAAACATGGAAAATAATAAAATTCATGGCATGACAGACGATCTGAGCACAAAATGAGTCTGACTGAGCGTTCGCACCAGTTCGGAATAGATTATAAACAGTCGACCAGAGTCTTTAAAACGGAATTATCTCGGTCAGGATGATGGAATGAAGGGTACATGTCCAAAAAGTGCCTAAAAACTCACTCCTGTTAATGCTGGATTTAATCGGGTTATTTAAATAAAAGCTTCTCTCTGAACACTGGTTCATTTAGAGGAAGCTAATTAAATAGATCAAATGACTGCGGAATGCGAGCGAGGTCACGTGTGATGCTCTGTTTTCAATCGATCCTCCTTTGCGTGTATTGGAGATATTCTGGGTGCGGAGCTTAAGAGTCCGGTGACAAAGTGAGCTTTAAGCAGGCTTATCGGCTGCCTTGGAGTATCGATCGCCCTTGAGAGACAAACGGAATTACTCCGGCGTGTGCCGAAAAAAGCTTGTGCTTAACATAGTGAATTAGGGCTGGCGATTCGATCAAGCGTATAGAAACCATGTGGCGACAAATCTAGACAACAAATATAAATGAGTCAAATAGAAGGCAACAATGTGATCATTATCTAATTCACTGAGCCTGAGTATGAGAGCATATGGCTGCATGGTGTACTGCATGCTCAGAGAGGAAACCCGAAAAGCGGTGGAATTCTCTACAACTGTGTTTACAAACGGGCTTGTGAGTGAGTCTGACTCTGCAGCGTGAGGAATCAGGACTCTGAGACGTTCACATCAAATCATCACCTTCTCGACCTTCAGCCACACTCACAGGTTTTACAGAGGTTAACCAATATTGTGACGTCTCGTACAAGCATCCATGTGTCTTTAAACACACAGAGAGAGAGAAAGAGAGAGAGAGAGAGAGAGAGAGAGAGAGAGAGAATAGGAAGAGAGGCAGAGAATGGCAGAATGAAAGACAGAAAAAACAAAAAACAGAATGAGAGAGGAAGCAAGAAAGGAAGGAAGGAAGAAAGAAAGGAAGGAAGGAAGGAAGGAAGGAAGGAAGGAAGGAAGGAAGGAAGAAAGAAAGGAAGGAAGGAAGGAAGGAAGGAAGGAAGGAAGGAAGGAAGGAAGGAAGGAAGGAAGGAAGGAAGGAAGAAAAAACGGAATAAGAGACAAAGAGAGCATAAAAGAGACCGAAAAAAACAAAGATAGAGAGAAAAAGAATATGCAAAGGAGAGAAATAAAGAAAGACAGAGATAAAGTGAAAGAGAGAAACAGAGGAAAAAGAGAGAATAAGAGCCAGAGAGAATCAGAGAAAAAGAGAGAAAAAAAAAAAAGAGAGGAGAGAACAATAGAAATTAGAGAGAATGATAGCGATTAAGAGAAAGAGAAATAGAATGAGAAAGACAGGAAAAAAACAACAGGAGAGAGAAAAAATGATAGGAGAAATGGATAGAACGAGAGATGAAGAGAGAGAGAGAGAAAGAGAAAGAGAGAGAGAGAAACGGATGTGGGAGAATGTGATAATAAAGCACAGCTAAAGCGGATGACTCCCCTCCCCCAACTGGTACACAGAAATAGGCAGCACTTCTTCCTCCAGCATGCTTTAAATCAGCTGCATAAATTAGCTCAATTGTCCATGGAAGTGGTGAGACATCGTCTAAACAAATGCTCTTTTCATACAGATTGCAGACAGGACTGGTGTCTGAGGGCGAGAGCAGGACGCCCACTTTTAATTTATGACCCCCTTCAACCTGAGCGAGCTCGAGGCACCGAGGAACTATCAGAAGATAACATCCGTAGGCATGGTGGCTGCTGTGTGGAACGCTTACAGAGAGACAGACGCCTGTACAGCCCCCGACTTCATGCTGTTCATCTCCAGAGCTGTCGTCAATCACTCACACTCGCTTCTGTCCTGTCTCACTGTCCTGCAGTGAAACTGAAAGCAGGCGGCATGCACACAATCCCTCACACAATCACACATAGACAAAACGCAAACATCCACACACACACGCACACAAAACACAAAAATACACACATACAGATACACTCCTCAAATATTTGCACAATATAGTCTGAACTCTGGTTGGCGTTATGTCTAAAATGTCTTTCAGTCTAGATAGTTTTTTGTCACGTGACCTGTCCGGTGACCGGTCGTTCAACACAACTGGCCAACATGGCGGCTTACACTGGTATCTCTGAAGAAACAAAGCACAAGCTGGTTCAATTTCCTTGGGTTTCAAGCTACAAATATTGGTTGGATATCGCCTGCCGACAAAGAAACAAAAGATATGAACACAAACTGCAAGTTTTGTGCACAGACGCCGTATTTCAGTCATCAAGAACCACCGGGTTCCTTCCAGATCTCCACTTCAGTGATTTTTACATCTATCTAGTGGAGAATTCCTAACTTTACACTACAGCCAGAATGAACACAAACATGCTGATGGTCTCTCAGATGACGGTCAAGGTCGCTCGAATAAACCGCCTGAAACTGCGCTACACATTCCCGAGGCCAAACGGAGATCAGGTCAATGCACTAGCAGTTAATGGAGCTAAAATCTCTTCTCTTCCTTCGTCCAACATCATTACAAAGAGAAACATGACAGCTCGTTACGGGTCTCAAGCTTTCACTGAGCCACCTTCTCTCAAACAACAACGACGCGTGTGGCCTGCTGTCACCATGGATACAAAGGCCCTCATTACTTTTCCGGTGCACAAAAAGCCTCATACACACACTTATATACACACACACACACACACACACACACACATCCAGACATAAACAAAAGACTAACACACCCTGTCAGTCGATACCATTTTCCCGATGGACTGAAAAGGTATTTCAATTATTTTTGTGTCACTGAGAGCGTGCCATTTACTTACCATGTGTAGCAGTCGTGCCAGACTGAGGCTCCTTCTGTTTCTCGCTCTCTTCATCAGCTCAACCTTCACAACATTTCCACAACGGTCTTCCCTCCAACCAAACGGTGCCTGGCTTCCGGCAAATCTGTTCATTACATCATCTAATAGTTTACGCTTATAGCTCAGTTCAAGCATCATGACAACCATCCACATTAGGAAATACCAACCAAACTCTAAAAAAGGAAAATCTACAGTGAATTGTGTTAAAACGGTCTTACGCTGTATGATTTTGGCCACGATTTGGTCGGCTAGGATAAATAAAATAAAATCCTTCGCTAAAATCTGTTGTCTTTTATCGCTAGTTTGACAGGTTTACCGACAGCCGATTGATAGCTAATTACAATAAAAACATTGTCTTTAAATGAAACTCCAAAAAAGGAAAGGAACCAATAGCAGTGCAGAACCAGATGATGCAATCAGATAGAAACCATTTCAGGAAAATGTTAAAACGAGTCCAGAACAGCAAGAAGAGAAACTTGGTGAGTTATGGAGGAACAAGAAGTGTTTTGTCTGATGTGTAGTTGCTGCAGTTTGTTTGCTGCTAGCTAGCGCGTTTAGCAAGAGAGCAAGAGTTACTAAACATGTCACCCATTTATAATGTTATGATGTGTCGTTCAGTCTGACGTAATGACAACTGAGATCTACAGTGTGGACATGGGGATCAGGTTTGTACAGTCACAAACAATCACAAAGAAATATCCAAAATCACAACCCGGCTTTAGGTTATCCTGTCCTAACACGACAGCAAAGAAATTGATTCAGTAACGAAAGAAAAAAGACAGAACCCTTAAGTGTGGCCATGTATGTTTAACCCATGTTAACCCATTAAAACCAACATTTGCGTGTCTTTGTTTAAGAGCCAATAAAAACTCAAATTAAACAGGTAGTGCAATACATTTTCTGCATGCAAAACAGGAGCTATTTCACATTCCGAGAAATCCTTCAACATGCATTGTTTTCACCCTCTAATGAGTCAATTTGTGTAAAATACTTAACACAAATTGTGTAAAATTGATTTAAAGTCTCTAGTTCCGTTCCCACGACTCATAGACGTCATTACGACCCCTAGGGAACGTCACAAGCCAGACATTTGATTTCCGTGTTTTGTAAATGCGACTTTACTTTGTTCTACCCGTCTCTTTTTATCATTGCATGCTGCTTGTTTTATAAAGTAAACTAGGGGCAAAAGAATGACAGCACAGCATGTAAAAATAACAAGATATACTCTGGCGGAATTGTTCTATGCCTTGAAGACTTCTTGCGCTTTTGTATTATTCTCCCGTGATGAGCACTTTGGCAGATTTGTTAACAGGACTGTTAATTAGAGTCTTTTCGTAACTGAACTTAGTTAAGCTACTAAAAATTACCACGCAAATAAATGCAGTCTGCTTTATCACTGGTTCAGAGGAAATCCAGCTGAACTTTTGATTAGAGATCAACTAAGATCATTTTATTTTTTACAAACAATACCGATGCAATTTTCTGCGACCGAGAACCCGATATTCAGTTCCGTTTTTTATTTATTTATTATTGTTTTATTTTAGTTTTTGACACAATAATAACAGCACTGAACTAAACATTTACATTCACATTTCTGGCATTTGGCAGCTGCCCCTCCATCCAGAATGACTCACATTTCTCTCATTATTTAACACACTGACGGTAAAGGGACTCACCAGGTGCTACATTGACATTTCTGGCAGACGTCCTTATCCAGAAAGACTTACATTTATCTTTTTTATACAACTGAGCAATTAGGGGTTAAGGGCCTTGCTCAGGGACCCACAGTGGTGGCTTGGTGGAGCTGGGAATCAAACCCCGGTCTTTCTGGTATCAATCCAACAAACTAACACACACTGCGATCACCACTTCTCCCACTTGGTGGTGCTGGGAATTGACCCCACAAGCATCTGATCAGCATTCGAACACATGTACATTTGTATCATTAGGCAGACGTCCTTATCCAGAGCCACTTACATTTATTTAATTTATATAACTAAGCAATTAGGGGTTAGGAGTCTTGCTCAGGGGCCCAACAATGGCAACTATATGGCACTGGGAATATAATCCCGATCTTCCAATGAGCAGTCCAACACCTTAACCACTAGACTACCACTTCCCCCTCACCACTGAGTTCCCTAAACAGGCATTCTTACTCAACACTTTCAATACTGTGTTTTACTTCCTCACAGCAGACAAAACAAACCCTTATTTCTACATCGCTACAAATAAAGGGGTCTGAAACTAAAAAAAAAAAAAGTGCACTACCAGTATATCTGTAAAATAAGACCGTGAATGAGGTCATCAAGGGCAAAAAAAATGTGGGTCGTTGTTATATTGTTTGGAAATGTGTACAGCAATTTTGTTCATAGGTGCAAAGCATCGAACTCAATCAAAGGAATGGCTCAAGTCTATTGCAGTGATTTATTGGCCTTAATAACTTATTAAGGTGAATAATACTGAATTTACCACAGTAGCCCAAACATTAGGAATCCTGATGTGTTAGCTTGTCTAAACCGACCCCTAAAAAGCCCTAGTGTAATTATTAGATTAGATTAGATTAGATTAGATTCAACTTTATTGTCAAGGTACATGTACAGAGCCAATGAAATGCAGTTAGCATCTAACCAGAAGTGCATAAGTGGCTTATTTACAATAAATAGCAGTGTAATAAATAGTGTATGGGGTTGATAGTTACAGAGGTGGGGGTAAATAATGTACAGAGGTATATGGATAGAGTATAGAGGTGCAACAATAGATAGTTATAGATTGTGCAAGATGCATAATGATAGATAGTGCAAAGTACTGTACAGGTACTTATATAGAGATTTCTGTATATATGACGTCATATAAATAGGCGATGAATAAATATGTAGTGTATTTGGTGTGTGTTTGTATATCGTTTCTTATTATTTTTCTTTACACAGAAACCTTTCAAAAAATGATTGTTTTATTTGGTGTTGAAACAAGAGAACTGGACTTCAGTGTCAATACTGTGCTGCCAGAATCCGTGTTCCTGATGAGATTTGAGCTGCAGTAAATCTCACAGTGGGGCCTAATTAAAGACAGAAGCGATAGAAATACTCTGAGCAAATATGCTTAGCTGATGTTGGGCAAAATCTGCAAAAACACGATGCGGCGGCTGTGAAAACGAGTAGCGTGCTCAGGATTTTGCACTGCACTTGCATATTTTGGTTATAGCGAACGAGTGAAGCGTGTGATTCTGCTCATTAAATCCTTGCTTAGACTCTGTTAATAAATTAGTTTTTTATTGTGTATGTCAAATTAAAAATGTTCTTACAAACATAAACATCAGGATCTTTAACAGAGAGCGACGGATAGCTCCGACACTCTTATAAAGCTTCACTACTGTTAAGCTATAGCACATGACTACCACACTACAGTTTCTAAAGAAAACCCTGTGTAGCTCTCCTGCTGTGCGTCTTTCCAGGCGAGGTAAGTAAAAGTCTGAACTTGAAGATATCCCAGGGTGACACGCTGTAGCTCTGCGCATGTGGTTGTACGTAGCGTGAAACTGCCTGTCAGTCAGCAGACGGAGAAATGCAGCAAAAAATGTAAAAGAGTGTATGCTTTAGAGCTGTATCTGCTGAATAACACAGGTAGGTCCAACTACAATGCGCCCACACACACACACACACACACACACACTACGCATACAAGCCTAAGCTCTCATAACCCTGTCTCTTTTTCAATTCCTGTGTATCACATCCCAACCTGCGGCATCAACAGCTCAACATTCAGATTACCGATCAGTCAACCTTGTTGAACCTTCTTCATTCAGAGGTTTTTTTTTCCCTGCATTCTCTGCTTCATGTGTGCATTCCAAAGGCACACACACATCCACTCCAAGCAGTGTGCTCGGCTCGGCTCGGCTGTTATATGAGATACGCTGAATAGAAGGGTTATTTCCCCATGTCAAGAAACATGGCTTGTATAATTACCTCGGTTATTGTGGTAACATTAATATATGCTACAGAGATGGTTACTGTACATAACTGTGGCTCTGCTTTTACTGTCTGTACCAGGGCCTAGCAACATTTACAAATTTCCGGTAGCCCTTCAGGCAGGTACTCTTTGGTTTTTGGTAGCCCGAAATGAATTTAAGTAGCCCAAATACAAAAAAAAAGCCATTATGTTTACATTTACGGCGTCTGGCAGACACCCTCACCCAGAGCAGCAACTCGGTGGTGCTGGGAATCGAATCCCGTAACCACTGCACTACCACTTCTCAATAATGTCGAATGTTGTAAAAAATATTGTAAAAAAAATCAATCAGAAACATTTTCTAAACACAAATAACAAAACACAAATAAATTTCTAACTAAACATCTGATTCCAGATGCAATTATCTCATTGCGCATGCGATCTCAAGCTGCTGCACGAGATTTCACTTGTCAAGGATGGTAATGACTGACAGGATGGTGTCTGAGGAATTGGGGCTTAACTGAACCAGAGCCGTCAAAAGTCTTGTAAAATCAGTACTGCCGCTCCCTATACACAATTCACACAATCACGAATTGAAAGTGGAAATAAAAAGATTTTCCCACCCCAGATATTGATAGTGGCTCCCCGATGGACAAAAATTACATTACAACAGAATTACACAACTAAATTAGTTAGAGAATCCAAAAGAATTGAAATATATTTTACTTTATATATGAGAAGCTGGGCAGCGATACATTTTGGTAGCCCGGCTAGAAAACACAATAGCCCCAGTGCATCGGGCTAGCAGTGATGATGCACAGCTCATTTCATAGATGGATGGATGGATGGCATCTATCTATCTATCTATCTATCTATCTATCTATCTATATCTATCCATCCATCCATCCATCCATCCACAGTTTTAAACACAGTTTTGCTCGTGAATTAAATGTGAAAATAAAAAGCGGGAGTGATTTTTCAAGCCCAAAACTTAAATACAACAATATATGTTTCCTCTTTATAAGATAACCCGACCGGCAAGGTGAGGTTACATTTTGGTAGATTTTGCGAGCCCTGGTGTTGTTAAGGCTCATGCATGCTGTAAACGAGTTAGCCACGCCTACTTATTGCAAGGAAATATCTTGAATGGGATGTGAATGAGAATTTGTGGCCCGACAGACTGGCACGTCAGGAGGTGTAGACAGATTGCACTGTAATTCCTCGTACAGTGCTGCAGTCTAAAACATGCCCAATGTTCTGCCAAATGAGTGTTTCCTGTAGTTGCCCTTCTAATTTTGTATTTTCTCCTTTCTGCCTATATTACGTCCTCTATTCTATATCACAATGTTAGTGGTTTTTTTTGTTAGACAACTAGTAAAAGTGTAACTGTGAATCCTATCCGGTCTCTTTTAGTTTAAATTTGTGCGTTTAGAATGGTTATTATGGCATTAAGAGGGCACTTTGATAGGCAGTTTTGGGAATGGAACCCACAATCATCGGGTTAACCATGAGCCACCACTTCCCACATTTAGATGACACTGATACACTACACTGCCAAAAGTTTGTGGTCACCTGATCATTAGCTCCATATGTGGTTCCACTACAAATTTGGACACGCACAGTTGTCTAGAATACTTTTGTATGTTGTTGCATTACATTTGTTCTTCACTGGACCTAAGAGACTCAAACACTGTTCCAGCATGACAATACCCCTGTGCACAAAACCCCTGAGCTCCATAAAGACATACTGTGTTGTTATTATTGGGGTAAATAAAACATGAGTGTTCGGCACAAATCCCCGACTATAACACCACTGAACCCTTCTGAGAAGAACTGGAATGCCGACTGCACTCCAGACCTCCTTGTCTGATGTTAGTGTCTGATCTTACTAATACTATTGTAGCTGAATGAAGACATATCTCACATTCAAGCTCCAAATTGTAGTGGAAAGTCTCTAGAAAAGCGAAGCCTATTCGAACAGCAAGATGGGAAAAAATCTGGAATGAGGTGTTTTAGAAAATCACATTTGTTTGCGATGCTCAAGTAACCACAAACTTTTGGCAATATTTGGAATATTCAATACCTTCTTTTATTAGGAGATGACCTGAAGATTTGTGTAAGTTACAGGCTTTTGCAGGTAATCCATTGGGTGATGTGGTGTTTTGAGAAATGCTCATAATTCTTGGCAGGTCTTTGCAGAAGGACGATTCCAAAAACGCACTAAAGCAGCTGAGAAAAACAGTATTAGCTTAATAATAACTTTTTAATAGAATCCTAGTTTCTGCTGTTCCAGTTTTAGAGCTATGCTACAAAGCCAACTAGCAACCTTTTTATTTAATAAGGCGATATTAGACTGTAAATAAATATCCGAAGGTGTTCATTTGCATGGATTTACTTTGAATCTATTTTATCCTTGCATAAAAATTCCTATTGAAAAAAATATTCTCATTAATTAACCTTTCTTCACCTAGGCATCTTGTGGTGCATGTTTCCTGATTAAAAAGCATTTTTAACCTTCCTAACTGGTTCTTTTAATAAACAAAAAACTGTGAACTCCAAAGCAAAAAAAAGTAGTAACCTTCTTGGTGTGTTAGCCAATTAAAACGGCATTAGGATTTAGTGTGGGTGAGTAAAAAAAATGCATTATATTAGCTACATGTATTCAACACCACTAGTGAAGATAATTTAAATAATAAAACTAGCTAACACTGCAGGAAGACATGGGGAGCGTTGGTTACTAAAGAGGTTAGAACTCAAGTCCTCCAAAAGCTATTACATCTTCACAATCTGGAGAGACAAACCAAACAAGAAGCTTATCCATTTTTTTATTATCTTCATAGCTAAAATCCAGTTACATTTACAACACAACCTAAAGAAATATAGTAAACGACAAGGGACACGCAGTGAATGGAAGTGGTGGTTCACGGTTAAGGTGATGGACTACCAACCTGAAGGTTGTGGGTTTGATTCCCAGCTCCACTATGCCGTGACCGTCAGGCCCCTAAACGAGGCCCTTAACCCCTAATTGCTCAGTTGTATAAATGTAAGTGGCTCTTGATAAGGGTGTCTGGTAAATGGAAGGGTTCCTTGTTTGTCTCCACTTGATCAGAAAGGATTTCAGCTCAGTTCTTTTAAAGGTTTCTGACTAGAAGTGTGTGGATTAAGAGGATTAAACTATCTCTGCGATCTGTCTTTATAGAGACACTGCCCGCGCTGTGATGCTAAACACCTTCTGTCAGCTGTCCTGAAAAAGCGCTCAGACAAAACATCCCAAGTTGTTTCATGAACCAGACATGACTTTATTCGGGCTCTCACCAAATTGCTTACAAACTCAAGACTCGAGCATGATATATCTGTTAAATATTATTGCTATTAAGTTCCTATTTTTTTTTTCTTTCTTAGGAATATTTGTTTAAAACTTTTTTTTATTCTAACAATGCAATAACTGTCGTTCATAACAAATGTGGGTCTGAATTAAATGTTGACCTTTAAGACAGAAAACATTCAGTTTATGTACATTGGATGTGGGTTGTGGCATTGGGGGGTTGTGGTGGTGGTTTAAGGGGTTTCGGTACGGTGGCTTAGTGGTTAGCACTGTTGCCTCACAGCAAGGAGGCCTGGGTTCGATTCCCGGCCAGGGGTCTTTCTGTGTGGAGTGTGCTTGTGTGAGTTTCCTCCCACAGTCCAAAAACATGTGTTAGATTTATTCATTAGTGATTCTAGGGTTAGGAGTGAGTGAGCGTGTGGCGAGGATGTACCCCTCCTGCCTTTCGCCCTTTCAGAGGCGGCTGGGATAGACTCCAGTGGGTATAGAAAATTACTGAATGAATAAAAAACAAATATTACGCAATTAATCTGTAAAGTCTGACTAATTTGTGTAGTGTTGTGTGACAGTGACAGTAAAGTAAGATTTGGTGGACTCAATCACACGCCATTTATTTAGTTTGCTACAAACCATATTCCGTTTTTTGAAGAACATTTTATACTGCATTTCCCAAATATGTTGTCTATATTTATCTGTCTGCGGCATGCTGTAACCTGGAGGCAACGCACTGGGGATTTATACAACGGGTGCTCAGGTCATATTCATAAAAATGTAGAAAAGTCAAGGAACAAAAAATGGTACAGCAATGCAGAGTGTTTGACAGTATCGGGTGGCTAAACAAATGCTATTTATAAAACCATGAATAGACCTGCTGCATGCAGTAATAAAAACACTCTAGTGTCTCTGGTGTGGTTACGATTAGACAGAGACTGAAATATCTATCAAAATAAACAGTTCCGCTTTGATCTGGTCAGGATTCATTGACGGGAAAGTGAAATTATTGATTATTGCTTTAATAATGACACTGGACAAATTTAAAACAACGTATAATGACATGACTCAAAATTTGTGTTAATGGGACAAGTAACGAAACGTTATTTTAAAGACGTTCAAGAGTTAATAATGACCAGTACAGACCATCATGGTGTACCTGGAACGTGGCTAAATAAATAATGAGTGGAAATTATAGCGTTTGCCAGTCGATTTCTAACATTGCCCTATTGGTGGTACTAAAGTGTTTAGAGTTGTACATTTACAGCAGACACCCTTATCCAGACTGACTTACATTCATCTCATTTACACAACTGAGCAATAAGGGCGTGGTGAAGCTGGGAATCAAACCCACAATCTTCAGGTTAGCAGTCTAACACCTTAACTATGAGCCACCACTTCCAGCCATCTAAGAGAGTAGCACTGTTCAAAATTGCCAAAAATGTCTAAAATAGACACCATAGTAAAAATTATAGCAAAAAGTCAGCCATTAAAAATAATTTTATTTAAAAAAACATATTTTATCCATATTTTACTTTGTTTAATTTAAGTCTTCCAGCGCGTAACAAGCATCCGGCTAACAGACTATTAAATTTGCCTCACCCTCATTAGGGGGCAACACATCTTCAACACTCAAACTCTAATAGGGAAGGAAAATACTACCTATGCAAAATACAAGATAATTAAATGTAAACTGCTTAGCATATAACAATTTAATGAGCTATTAAAGATTCAAAAACAAAGGATAGAAAAATGTAATTACATCTTTAATTTTTGTTTTTTATAATGATGGAAAAAATAGTTTAGCTTAGAGTGAGAAATAAACACCGTGATTATATAATACAGTCTTTATTAGCAGACAATTAAATACACTTTGATAGCTGAATACTTAAATGAGCAATACCACTAACAGGTTTTATAGCAGATTTAATTGAAGTAAATCCATAAACAATATTCACACAAAGAAACCAAATATTTATCTGTGTTTAATTAGCAAAACTATTTCCAACTCACTGTCATCGTTACATTTACAGCATCTGGCAGACGCCCTTATCCAGAGCGACTGACATTATTCGCTGTTATACAACTAAGCGTTAAGGGCTTTGCTCAGGAAACCAGCAGTGGCTTGGTGGTGCTGGGAATTGAACCCACAATCTTTGGGTCAGGAGTCCGACTTCCCATTATAGTACACGTCTAAAATATTCTTGCATAATTTGTAATTAAATAACACTTAATTTATCTTTGCTTGTGCTATAAGGGGGAAAAAACATGCCTTAGATCAGGGGCATCCTTTTTTTTTTAAATGAGGGGCAGAATTAAAACCCCTTGGGGGGGGGGGGTTCTTATTTAAAAATGTACAAAACTGCTTATAAGAAAAACATCTGTAATTTGGCTTATATTTCTTTACTCTCTCACATAACATTCAATAACCCGACATAACCAGTCTATAATAACAACATAATAACATTCCATATGAATATCCTGCATTTCTGCCACACTACCACAGTTACAGTTTATGTTACTACAGTAAATCTATAGTAAATATTGTGATATTTGGATTAAAAAAGAATTTTAACAGAAATGTTGTCGTTTTTCCTGTTTTCGGGTCGGTGTTTGTTGAGGATGTTTAAATCACTGCCAAATCTGTGGTTTGTTGGTCATTAGTGACCTCTGCTCCAAACTCAAACGCTTCTAACAGCATCTCACAGCGCTTTTGAGTTCCGAGCTCAACGGCAGCATTGACCGTTATTAGCTTTAGCTAAAGACAGTGGCGCTGTTCCGCTTTTGGTGGAGTGAGAGTTTAGGAGTTCTTGTGAGCTAAACGAATGACAGGGTATGTGAATAATCAGACTGTTGTCAGCAGCTTGTTCCTGCTACACCTGGCCTGAAATTTTGTGTCGTCACTTGTGTTGACATTGAGAAACTGCGGGATTTGCCCCATTTGGCCACGAAAAATACATTTTAATAGAAAAGCTGCGGGCTGATCGAAATTTAATTCACAAGCCGTATATAGGGCGCAGGCAGGAGTTTGGACAGCCTGAATTGGAAAAAAAAAGAAAGCCTTTTGGTCACATAGTCATTAAAATAATCAGTAAAAAAATTATATACAAAAAATGTGGTGAAAATGAAATTAATTAATTAGAAAATAATTTAAATAAAATATTTGTCAAATATGGAATGAAAGGTTCTGGGGGTGGAGTCAGACGTGCTCTAAGCTGTGACCTTTAGCTTAACCCTGCTATAGTCTCAGTCTCGCCCACAGACCGCTGGCTGAACGTCTGATACATATGGCACACTTAGATGGAAACTTTAGGAGCCCCAAGGTCGTCCTCTGGTTGAAGTGTACAGGGTTTCCAGGAGGTGTGTGTGTGTGTGTGTTTGTGGTGTTGTTTAACAGTTTGTCTAGAAACAGTTTAATGACAACTGATCAAAAAAGTCTGTTCGTTTACATGGGTGGCAACGAGCATTAATCAAGATCATTAATCCAAATGCTGGAAATTTTACCAGCTGCATCCTAGTTTGTTATTGTGGTGACTTTTACACACCCCTAAACATGATGTGTCACAAAACTAAATGTCAGTTATACGTCCGCTTGGGCGAATCTCAGCCATTTAAAACAATCAAGGTACGCAGACCCTCTGCTGTCAGCCATTTTTGCATGTAAAAGACAAAAGGAACATCACTTTAAAAAAGGTTACACTTATGCTCACAATTATGAGTGGCGTAAAATGCATTAAAGAGACGATTACACAATTAATCTGCTCTGTTTGCACAGCAATTAATCGGCAGCCAAGTTGTGACAGGCTTATCCGCACCTCTGCGAGATCTGAATTTAGCTAATCACAGTGTCTGCTGCTAATATAACATTGACAGGTGCTGCTTTTGTGCGCAAAGGATGGAACGCAAAGTCGAGCAACCCAAGCAGGAAGCCATAGAAATATGAACAGGAAAAGATTTCGGTTGAAGGCAAATGCTGCTTAGCTAGAGTGAGAACTAGCTAGCTAAACTGCAGATAATTAATTACAATAACTATCAATTCGTTGACAGTATCTAGCTTTTTAGCAAAACCCACCAGGATCACAGTACAGACATTCTGTCTAGCGGTATCTACCCTGAGGATCTTTATATCGGTACTTAAGCACTAAACAGGAAAGAAGACCTGTGAGAAGCATCAGTGTGTATGTAAAGTTTCCTGTACATGTACATAGCCTATAGTAGTGAAATATTTATCTATTATAATAGTTATCATATTCACATATCTATAATTAAAGTACTTTAATGTGTTTGCATGGTGTCAAAGCTACGACGTGATTTTAAAGAAACCAGGTATTTTTTTGCGATGACTCTTATTACGATTAACAGCCCGTGAAACTCTTTTTAGTGTGAGAGTTAAATGTAACAGACGCTTAGCGAGGTGCCTTCTGCAAACAGCACTGAAATGGACATTTAATGGCACGCCACAAAAATAAAAACCTTCAGTACAGAATTTTCCTTCCTAAAGCGTTTATTTTTTTAGTAAATAGTTCCTTTAAAGGCAAAACAAATAAAGAAGTGGGAAATAATAAATCTAAAATACAGCAGAGGTATAATTGTAAATCTCCATTATGTCTATTGAAAATGTTATAAAAATGATTTATTATTCGGATCAGGAGTAAATGCGTGGAGGCGGAATAAAAAAGGCTACAGGGTAAAAACAGGCCAGGAGTTCTTATACATGATATGTAAAATTAAAGATAGTTAATGGATCAAGCATCAAAGTCAATAAGGGATACAGCAATAACATTTTATTTTTTAGTTTAAATGCAAGCATGAGGTGACGTTTTTTTAAAGCAGTCAATTTAATTAATACAACAACGAGCAACCTAAAGCCTAATAACTTCCATCAGGAGCTTTATGATGTTTCATTTATCATGTTTCATGTATGTATATAAGGGAAGTAACGATACAGTGTGACACGATGTATCTTTGAAAGCCTGCGATCCGCTTCTAAGCGACAGAATGCTCTAAACCTACACTTCATGGATCCTGAGGTGGGCAGTTAAGATTTTAGCTAACCGTTATCAGCTAAAATCTTAACACCATGGACTTCTCTCAGCCTTCTCAGACTTGCCCACTGCTGATTACCTGGTTCAGGCGTCAATCGGTCAATTAGAAGCTGGTAGCGCAGTGGTTAAGGTGTTGGACTGCCAATTGGAAGATCGGCGTTTGTTTTCCAGTGCCACTAAATTACCACTGCTGGGCCCTTGAGCAAGGGCCTTAGCCCTCAATTGCTCAGTTGTATAAAAGAAGTGAATGTGAGTCGCTCTAGATAAGGACGTCTGCTAAATTCCGCAAATGCAAATGTAGAAGCTGGAAGATACCATTTCAGATTGGAGGGGGCCTTGTGATTCAAGATCTTTTACCCTTAGATTGACTGGAAAAAAATCACCTGAACCAGGTAATCAGCACTGGGTAGGGCAGAGGTATCTGGGAAACAAGCGGAGCAAAGTACCTAAAGGAACATGGGTTACCCAGCCCGGCATACCAAAACAAATTCCTTGTGCATGTACTGTACTTTGCAATAAAGCTGATTCTGATTCTGGTACAGCCTGAACACCCTGCCAAAAGGAAGTGGGCGTATGAATCCCACTTCACTCCTCTAAGTCTGTGACTAACTTTCGGCATCAGGATGTTTTACGGTTACTTGTTCTGTAGTCAGTATGTGTGAGACATTGTGTAAAATGTGATAAGACACCAGCAAACTGCTCATTTTGTTCTTGCAAATAAAACTATTAAGTCTGTTCAATTGTGAATATTTTTACAATGTTTTTTTAACTAGGAGATTCCTGTCCGATGTGGTCTGCGGTTGTTCTGCGTTTTTCAATTTTCAAATACTTTTGTGAAGGTAAAAAATTCATTCTTTGAGTTACTGTAGATGGAATTCTCCTGCGACCTCATCAGCATGGTGTTTCTTCCTGCAGACCTTCGGCTCACTGGATGATTTGTGCTTCGTTTTGAATTTGGTTTTTGAAATATTTCAACCAGGCCTATCTGGTACTAACAGTAATGTCAAAGTCACGGTTATTCTAACGATTGAGCGCAAACTGAACATCCTGACATCTAGTTACATGATTTTCTGCAAAGTACTGACACCGCATGACTCCCTGATTGGATAACTGCATGGATCATCAATATTGCAGATATTTTTTAATTTACGTTTATTTTTCTAGGATACAAGGGAACCCAGTGAGACTGTATTTGCATCGGGTTCTGTTTTATCTACAGACACTGCATTTCATAAAAATTGACGTGGCACGACAATAAAAGTGCTGGGCTAAATACCGCGACAGTGTAAAACTTCCAACCATCTGCGAGTCAAGAATATAAGAACCCATAATTGGTCTTAAGGCTTTTGGGTGGGTAGGATGTCCTTCCTCTCTCCACTGTTGATCAGACAGGAGATAACAGTGGTCCGTTAGCTCATGTATATACCATTCTAACATTCTCCCATGTGCATCTAGTACCTATGAACAGTGGCGCTGCATTAATAAGGAGGTTCCTTCTCATCTTAAATAAACCAGGGGAAATGGTGGAGTTATAGATTAGTGTAAGATACCTAGTTGGTTATAGAGCAGGAATAACAAATGCGCGACTGACATAGGTTAATGGTGCTTAAAGTAACATATACATTTTGCAGCATTTGGAAGACCCCCTTATCCAGAGCGACTTTTATTTACCCCTTTAATGCAACTGGTTAAGGGCCTTGCTCAGGGGCTCATCAGTGCCAACTAGGTTGTGCTGGGAATCCAACCCGCAATCTACTGCTTTAAGGATGCTTAACCACCATCATTTAACATACAAGGTAGGTCTGCCTTGTGTTTTGGCACCAAGGTGTTGAAATGAACTTTTCATTAATGCCAGAAGGACCAAGTTTACGATTAAAGACCTACCTCTTTCTCAAATACCTGTGACCTAATATTTAATTAGAAATATCATTTTTCATTTCACTCCTGTTCAACAGTTTTTTTGGTTGTTACAATTTGTTATCTGTATTGATCTGTTCAATGATGAGACTCAAGGCCAGAGGTGCTGCTAATAGGGGGGGGTTAGGATGATTCTAATGGCCCATGCAATGTGGGAGGCCCCAGAAATCTGGTTGCAATAAGTGTGCAATAAGTGTAGTAAGGGGCCCCAAAAATTGTTTTTGTATTGTTTAATATGGTCAAAAATTGCTAGCGGCCCCCCTCAGCTCAAAACACTTTTGTATGTCGCTCTGGAGAAGTTGCGTCTGCTAAATGATGTACATATGAACTCGAACACTGGGTTTAGCACTTTGCACCAGAGCTGCATGTCATCCCCTGTGAGTGGCGTATTGCTTTGAGTTTGTCACGCAGAGTAAGTGTATCTGTTTTGGTGTCTCTTTACTTATCAGACCAGAGGGATCTTGGCTGACAGGAGTGGAAACAGATGTGGCTTTCTGCTGTTGTCTAGGGTCAACCTGTCGCTGATGGAGCTGCTTTACCGCTCACCGGTGTTTTAAACAGTACCTATTTGGGAAACTGTAGTCAAACTCACACTAATCTGGCCATCCTCTCTCATCAAGGTTTGTCTTAGTCGCAGAACTATTTGCAATCATCATACGAGAGAAGGTGAATAAAATAAAAATCAATGTCTGTGAAGCTTCTCCTGAACCTGATCCATTGTCTTTACTGTCTCTGGAGCTAGTTCTTGGTCCAATAAGCTGCCTTAAGAAAATTAATATTTATAAATACATATGATTTAATTTAAAGAGATAGTTCATGTTGAGAAAACTACGGCTACTTTTTTTTACTCTATTCTGCTTCAGTATTTTTCAGAGTGTGTTGTATTGCATGTTGTATAAATTACAGCAGATAAGCGAAAGCAATATGTGATGTAAGCCCGGTCCAGACTGTTTATTTCTTTCCACGTGGTATTACAGTTAATGGTTTGGAATAAAATAATCACTCAAATTATTTTTTTTTACTTCCACAGGCTTTTATAGTTCGTATTTGAGGTTCATTAGTCTTCTAAAGAGATGACTCACTTGTTTATTGCAAAACATGTAATTTGACTGTAATTTGTTTCTCTTGAAAGCATCCAGTTTGTTAGAAACACCGAGCGAATAGGAACGAAGCAGTTCTGGGGTAGTAGACAGCAAACACTGGCAAAACACTGGCACTACAAAGCTATTCAAATAACATGTGTCGCTTGTAGGTCTGATGGAATTGGGTCTCTGGTCTAATTATTCAAGCTTTTCAACAGTCATCACTTGTGCCAGTGCTGTTTTATGTCATCTAAGTGGGGGGGTATTTACATGTTTGTGGCTGAGGTAAAGATCTCTGCGGGTTACAGAAAGTGACGGGGGAATAAACACAACGAGATGTTATTTCCAGCAAAAAAAAAAAAAAAGACTTATTATCCAAATCTGTGAGGAAACAGTAAAACATAATATTCCAGCACCACCAAGTTGCCACTGTTGGGCCCCTGAGGAAGACCCTTAACCCCCAATTGCTTAGATATATAAAGGAGATAAATGTAAGTCGCTCTGAATAAGGTTTTTGTCATAAGCATTCAGAACTGAAAAAGGCTGAGCTTCTTATTATAACCTGGTAATTTTCCTATAGCCTTGGCTACTTAGGACTATAAGATACTTGTTGTATAAGCCAGGCATGATAACTGCCTACCGCATAATTGCCCTGCTTCCCCAGGCACTGTTACATTCTGTTCTTAGTACTATAAACAAGGCATTAATGTCAGATATCACATTAGTTAGTGGACCGTCCAGAGGCATTCATAGTTTGTTTCGAGGTTTTGCTAAAACAATGCACAAATACCACTGGTGTAACAATAACAAAGTTGGTTTATTTAAAAACTAGTACCCGCAGAGTCTCAGCTTTATATGTCACACCCACAGACCGCTGCTTGAGCAACTGATGCATATGGCACCCTTTGCTGGACACTGCACAAGTTTCGCCGTCATTCTTTGATTGGGTGAAGTGGACTAAATTTCTGGGGAGGTGTGTGTCGCCTCGTTCAACGGTTTGTCTGAAAACAACCCAAAGCCGTCTGATCAAAGAAGTAAACTGTTTATACTGATAACGATATTAATCAAGATCAATTAAATGTGATTGTTAAAAGTATGCCAGGTTTATGGTATAGACTGTTTAAGTGTTTAAGTGTTTTGCTCGACACCCCTAAACATGACACGGCATGTTTCTTGTCTAGAATTTGCATCAAATAAACACAAGGAAGTGGTAGCTCAGATCAAAGAATTGAAGGTTCAATTCCCAGTACTACCAAACTGCATCTGTTGGGCCCCTAAACAAGGTCCTTAACCGTCTGCTGCTCAGCTAAATACAATTTTTAATAAATGTAAGTCGGTCTGAATGAGAGTGTCTGCCAAAATTTGGGCTGTTGCTATAGTAACCCGGTGACACATCAAAAGCTACAGGCCTAGCATAAACCATGCTTCTGTTAAAAAATGCAGAATCTCAGCCACAAGAAATTCTTCAGGACACTGGAATGTATGCTGTCTGATTTCTCTTTAGTCTCAAATCACCCAAAGGTACATTTTTGGAGTCACGCATCATTGTTTATTAATATTATTGTCATATAACTTAGTTATATGCTCAGTGCTGTGTGTTTATCTTACATAATCTAGCTGTTAATAATTACTAACTGTAACTACTTTAATAAAGGGTGCCAATAATTTTGAAAAGCACAAAGTAAATAGAGCAGCTTTGTGAGTAAGAAAACACATCTATACTTTTAAAAGCATCTCACAGTGAGTGTGGAAAAGCGTTATCGCCTCAGAAACTACACAAAGCTAAAAGCACACTGAATCTGTTTGCAGACATGACCCTGTGTCTCAGACAGAAAGAAAACAAAGCCGAAATCAAAAGTCGCTCTGTAGTGTCTGGTGTTCAGCTGGGCATGTATTTGCACTGTTTTGTTTCTGTATTAAAACTGTAATTGTCGGAGAAGGAGTACAGTGTGTGAGGACAAAGCAGAGGGCTGCCAAAAGGGCTAATTAAAACAACAAGACTGTTAGCATCTATTCTTGTCCGATTACACTAAAAAAACCCGGGCTTCATATACACTCGTGTGTGGTTTGAAAGAAGATTTCAACTTCGAGTTTTGGGGAATGCCATTTGCTTTAAAAGTGGCACTGTTGGATGGCATGTAACATGCGACATGTAGTTAAAATTACGAAACTGATGTGACATGTAGCTACAAAAGCATGTATACAATAGTACTGCTTCTAAAAACATTATAAGCTATTTAATACACATACTTTATCGTAGTCGGATACAAACGTCTTTATAAAATGACACAACTTGACTTAAAAGTCGACTATTTGTGGATACATATACGAATTGTATACTGTTCAGTTGCTAGCTAATGTTGCTACATTAAAACATGACTAAGCTTAGAAAGCTAGACGTCTTACACAACCATCTCTAGGGTTTACACAGAATGATGCGAAATCACACAAACAAACAAACAAACAAACAAAAAAACAGGAGAGAGAGTGTTCAGAGGAGAAAAGGCTGACTGGAATAACTTCCATAGCACTCTTTACAACCAGAATGAAGCAGAAAAGCATCTCATAAGACACAAGTTACAAACTGATAAAAATGAGTTAAAAAATACCTGAAGAGCAAAATTCTTATCTTCCACTACTGACAATGAAGAACAGGAATTTAAGACTTAAACATGTCCAAATTTACCAAAACCTTTGGGATTTAGCTTAATTTCATTCAGATGTTGAATGTAAACTTTAACTAACGCTCTCGATGTGGCTCGTTATGGTTGTATGGACTGCACTGCTATTTGGCTGCTTGAATGAATGCATGAATGATTGAGTATACAGATCTTATTCTTGAGTGTGTATTAATAAAATAAATTAACTGGGGGCTTGTATAAACCTCTAGCCTGATACAAAAGGTTGTGTTTCCCAATACATATTTAATTAAAACTTCAAAAAAAACCCAGCTATCCGTTATTATTATTAATATTATTATTATAATCCAACAGCATTATTTAGCTGTTATCAAGCTACGTTTCTCGCCAAATTAAAGCTTAATTATTAAAACCTGCCATAAACCATTTCAAGTAGCTTTAATCTCCATGCAGCAAATAGGCTATGGTCTCAAAATGGGTGCGTGTTTGGTTCTTATGTAGCAAGATAACTAAATATTCATTAAGGGTGAAAATTAGAATTTGCTGGATACGTGTATATTTGACTAATCGCAATGTAGTGCTAGTTTTATTCATTTTAAAAGAGTTTTTTGATCGTTTCATAATTTATCCTGATGTCTGCAATCAGATTGTCAACATAGACAGAATGATTGAGTCAGTAAGTGAGTCAGTGTGTGAGTCAGTGTGTGAGTCAGTGAGCCGGCCTAGCAGCCGAACCTGGTCGTGCCACCATGTCCTAATAAGCTGCTGTTCTACGGATCATGAATGTGTCCCTTTTTTCTTCACCCTACCCTCTTTTTATCCGGATGCTGCAGGTTAATCTTTATCTCATCAGTCCATAACGCTTTATCCCGGAATTCAATAAGAGCTTTTCGTGCGCTTTATACAAAATCTAGCCATCCATTACTCAAGCCGGTTACTACTTGTGATAAACACACAGATCAGACAGGGCAGTTCTGGTCTTAATGCCAATCCGTGGCACATTAACTCTTTTATTCAGAAAAGCATCTCAAGCTGTACATGGCCATTCATGCCTGCGTCGTGTCCTGCTTTAATGGATTTGGCACTGGAAGTGATGCAATGTTCTGTTAGATTTTAGAGGGAATTAACTGATAGAGATGCAGTAAATGCTGTATACCTGAAGACTGTCTGAAATTAACAGCGTATGAGTATTGTGAGAACTGATAATCGTTAAGCATTTGATTTTGCACGGGTGTGTGTTTAGGGACTGGAGAGGGGGGTTGGAGGGAGACCTAGCATAGTTGCAGGTCAGCCGTAGATGCCAGCATCATTATTTATTGTGGGAGCATTATTTAAAGGTTACAATAATACACAATAGAATATTATCCCAGCTCTATTATTACTTCTTAGCTTTGCCATTTTACATTTGGTAATATACTCCTAATTTGCTGTTTATTAATAGTTAGCAAGTAAGGTAGTTCCCTGTCATTGTTAGGATTTAGTATTTGGTAGGATTAATGCTGAGTTCACATTTCACAACTTTCCTTAATGTCTGGACCTGTCGGAGATTCAAAATGTTGCTGTGTGAATAAGTTCTGACTGAAAAGTACCTTAGCGATGGTCTACAGCCAAAGAGAGAGGAGATAAATACAAGGCAGCGGGAAGTTTGGGTGTTATAGGTGTTATAGACCATAAAATCAGCAAGCATGGCTTTAGTTCTATTTGTTTTGAAAATTTACATTTACAGCATTTGGCAGACGTCCTTATCCAGAGTGACTTAAATTTATTTCTTTTATGCAACTAAGCAATTGAGGGTTAAGGGCCTTGCTCAAGGGCCCAGCAGTGGCAACTTGGTGGTTCTGGGAATCGAACCCCAATCTTCCAGTCAGTCGTCCAACACCTGAACCACTGCGCTACCACTTCCCTAACTTCTTGCGGATTAACATTTTGTAAATATAATATAATTATATAATTTAAGAACTCTCGTTTTAGCTAAGAATTTGACGTTATTTCCTTAAACTATGTAGTTTGCATAACAGAGTTGACGGCGATTCTTCCTATTGTAAAGTCGTGCCTTGTGTAACCTTCTGTTGCTGATCCATAGAACCATGTGAACACATTACTAAATGTTACCCCAGATAGTTGTGCAGTGTAAAAAAAACTTCACTGCCACAAAGCTATCCTTGCTACGACGGCGTCTGTCTCCACCCACTTCGCCTAGTATCAAATCGGCTTGCTGGATCTATCAGAACAGAACCGCCAACATTATTCGATGGAAAGATATTTTCCTTTCCCCCTGAACTGCTGGGTAGAGTCTGACAGATTGCATTTATGCAGCTATTGAATGTCACGCATGCCATCCATCTCAACCTCGACAGCACAGCGGGCTGTGGAGGGAATATAAGATTAAGAACACAGAGGTGCCTCAAGGTGTAACACTGAGAACAAAGCTGTTTGGAGCCAAAGCAACTTATTATAGGCTGAGTGTCTCTGCTGCAGCAGACGAGTGGAGGCTAAAATATATCTTAATCTTTTTAATCTTGTTGCGGGTCATGGGCATTAGCAGGCAGCTGGAAACGTTCAGGTGGAGCTAATCTGATCTATGAGTGGCACATTATCACTCAGATGAGCGGCACTTGCTAGCCTTGGGGGGATCAGATATCACTTAGCAGGCAGAGCTGCTCTCTGAACCACTGCACAAAGACTGCCAAGCAACAATAACCTCTTTCAACACCTGAAACCTACTATGGCACATGCAAGATGGCACTGATGGTGTGGCTCGCTAAGACGGCCTGAGGCAGAGCAGTGTAGCTGGAACAGGAGAGCCTCTGTGTTGCCTTCAAAATGTGGCCCACGATTAAATACTCTTCCCAGAATGCACTCAAAAGAAGAGAATGATTTATGTTCACAGAAACTGAAAGGTCTCCAGGCTGGCAGAGTAGACCAAATCTCCTCCCTACTGAGACGTTGTTTAGCTAAGATGCTAAATCTAATGCTCTGGTGTCCTTATGTTTACTAATTAATGGCAAAAAAGGCAGAGGCGCAGAGAAATACAAATAAATATATTTTTCAACTTGTAAACAGGATATAGAAAGCAACGTGTCATTAGGCAGTTCACCGTCAGATATTTAAACAACTATGCAGCAGCAGTTTGGGGATAAGTGGGGAAACTGCTAATTGGATCCCGACATGTCACTCCGCCCAAAAGCGTGTGGCCTGACAAATCGCAGGCTATCATTCTAGCAGGGGGAGGTCATTCTGCATAAATTTGCATGTGGAATTAACGTTGTAGAACAAAGATGGATGTGCAGCCGGTGGCAGGCAGTTTATAGCATGGCATCAGGCTGATGTAATAAAGCTTATTAAATGAATAGACGGAGCTAAAAATGAATGGGCACAGATGGGCAGAAAAACAGCAGCGCTGGGTGGCCACGTCGTGCAGCTCGTTCAAGCAAACATAAGCTGTATAGATGTGGAGAAAACTGTCACGCAGTGGCTGTTGGACTGCCATCGATTACATGCGGATTTGTGTGGAGGAAAACGATGGTGTAGCCGAGTGTGACCATTTGGCGGTGGTAGGTGATGTGGAGTTCCATCTTGGAGACGATGGACAGCTAGACAGCTGCTAAAACTCCCTGGATATACAAGCGGCCGTCAGCTAAGCGCCCGTCAGTCTGGCATAAATCTCCCGTTAGTTGCTTCACACCAAGACTGACGGCCAGGGAAGGCAGTGGTGTGAGCGATGTTTAATCACCCTGCCTCTATTGTTCTGCCATAGACGAGGCCACAGTGTCCCCTACAACCTCTCTCTCTTTCTCTCTCTCTCTTACACACGCACACACACACACACACACTCTCTTTCTCACATGCACATTACTCCTCAACTTTCTCTCTCTCGCTCCCTTTCTAATCTGTGTCCCCTGCATGGTGTAGAGAGGTCAGTGTCTCCGGCTGCTGCAGTGTACCGTTTTGTACTCTTGAAGCTGGCAATAATAACCCCTGCTCTAATGGAGCTAACGCTATAAGCTAACACACACACACAGATACACAAACACTTGTCCAAGTCATCCTTAAGAGTACAATATAGAGGCAAGTGCTCTGTGTTTGATATTAGGGTATGATTTTATTATTTAATTGATTTCTGGAACAATGTTCAATATCAGACATTCCCCATTTGCGTATCCTGAGCATGCAGTCGACTTGCGCCTGTGGCGATGCTGCAAATGCGAAAAGACATGCGATATGCAAAGCTGGCCTGATTAAGTCTATCTGCTAAGATAGGAGCAAGTCACGTGGACCAAACTGTAGGTTTAGTAACAGATCCCTTGTAGGAAAAGACAGTCAGTTTACCTCCACTCTATTTCTCTTGCATGCACACTCTCTCTTACTGTCTCTCTCTCTCTCATTTCACTCTCTCTCTCCTCGCATCTGCCATCCTGATGTGCTCAGTAATACTGGATAATTATCTACATTATCTGTCATTATCTGTTGCTGCTTTACCCTTTTTACCCACAAACATTTTGAAAAAGTGGTGAGCTACTTTAATTATTTACTTCCTCCTACATTCCCTCAGGAATCGCTCAAAATAAACCAGGGATTCGTCATAACGCCGGACGTGGCTATACCGCAGCATAGCTGGAGTGGGCAGAATCTTATAGACAGAACGTTGTCATCTGGACAAAACAACCTAAGCCTTTAAACTACTCTCTGCTTGGGCAATTTAGGAGTTTGACCTAAACCTTTACTAATGATAAGCACTTCAGTAGCCCTAATCACCGTGCTCACGCCATCTACTCTGGACGTGCACTGGGTTGTAAAGCGCATCTTCAACCTCAGGCACATTAACTATAGATTTGGGTAAACAACACTGGCTTCAATGATAGAGATAAAAAGACAAAAAACTTGCCCAGAGGTGGAAAAGACAGATGCTAATGGCCCCAACAAGACCTTTTTCAAATCATCATCTGCAGCAACAAACTGCTTTGTTTTTTTCGGCTGAGTCATGTGTCAGGCCAGATTAAAAAGATACCCAACTACTGGGTTCTGCATTGCCCTAAGAGACACATTGCTTGAGTATAAATGTGTGTGTGCTTGTAAGTGTGTATGAAGTGAGAGAGACAGAAAACAAGAGTGACCTTGATGTGCAGGGACAACAGACTGTGTGTGGGTAACTGTGGGTTGAAATGGTGAGCACAGCCTGACTGGAGCACTAAGCTCAGGCCCTCGGAGTGGCTTTTTCAGACATCTGTAATTACCACCATCAGCCCAGACTTACTCTGGTGTTGGTCACATGACCCCCCCTTTCCTCGGTGATGTGGCTGCTTCTCTTTATCATGACTACTGCTGCAAAACAAAATGAGGAGCTAAAAAAGTGAAGCTTGAGAGATATGGTGAACATGGACAGAGAGTTCTGCAGAGAAAAAGGAGTGGGGGGTGAGCATTCTAGAATTCATGCAACTACTCTTCCACTATCAGTAAGTCGCAATGGAGCTGCAAAACAAAAGTGAAAGAGAAAGGAAGAGAGAGAGAGAGAGAGAGAGAGAGAGCTTGGGAAAAGAGACTAAGAAATGCATGTTTGAAAGATCTGTGCAAAAATGTTGGAGGAAAAAAGGATAAAGGAAAAAGACAAGCAGTCAAAACACATAAAGAGCTCTCCATATGGGTACAGCTGAACGTGAGATGTTTTCCATATGGTGCTAAACACAAAGAGAGAAAGGGGTGGTGAGTGAGACATGTAAAAGGTGTGGTGGTCTCCAAGGTAATTATGTGCCTTAGGAACTGTCAATAATGAATGCCCAGAGATGGGCAGGTTTTAACAATGTTGGAAAAAGAAACTGCCTTTAATGCTCAAGCTGAAAGTAAGAGACAAGCACGCATTCAGGTCATCTCTCCATATGAGTGATACTAAATAATAGACACTTTACTTCCAGGTGGCTAAAAATACGAAGGCGACTTTATGAGTGATGCCAGAAAAGAGAACCAGGCATGTAATTGGACACCTAGATAACTGACTTTCTAGACAGCGCTGAAAAATAAACAGGTCATACAGAACCATTTGTCATATTGTTTTATTTGTGGCATCTTACTACCCTTTGTGCTAATTATAAAGATTTTTTAATCATTCTAAATAGTTACAGATAAATAATTTTATCTGTCATTACTGATAGCAGGTGAAGCTTTCCAAATAAATGCCACTAAATCTTAGGAGCGCTGCTTATGTGTGCTTATGTGCCGCTCATGCCCTGCTTATGCCTGCTGAAATGACATAGATTTTACTATAAATAGTGCTGAACATAAGTAGCTGTCCTTATGAGTGGTTCTGACAATCAGTCGCATGTAGTGGGTGGTGTTAAACGTAACTATTCTTAAGTTCACCTCATGGGAGGGGCTAAAAAAACTAGATCTGTTCTTATTGATTTTGTTGTATATATAAAAATAAGCGGTATTAATGGGCACTCATGAATAATAGGCGTAACCGTGCCTTTAGATATGTAATAGACATTTCGGAGCTGTTTTTTAGTGAGTGGTGCTAAACATAAGAGTCTGTACTTATTAGTGCTGTAAAACACAAAGGAGTTTTTCTTAAAGCTGAAACAAAACAGCTTTCGGAATGGTTGGCGCTAAAAAAGACAGACAAATACTGAACCGTAAAGCTGTCTTTATTAGCTGTGTTAAATATGAGAAGCTGTTCCTATAGTGCTGAACATGAGAAAACTTTTCTTGGGGGGAAAAAGAAAAAAATGGAAAGAAAAACTATGAAGGCACAGCAGGAAGACAATGCAGAGTCTATATAGGCGGTGTTAAAAATGTTTGAGAAAAGTAAAAAGGATCACTTAGAGGAGCTGTCCTTGTTCGTGGTTCTGAACTTGTGGAGCTGTCCTCATAGGTGGTGCTGGATATAAGGAGACACTACATGCAAGGGAATAATAGAAAGAAATATTATAATATATGGTATAGCGGTGCAACGGATCGCAGTTGATCACAACCCACGGTCCGTCTCGGCTCGCAGATTAATTGTTCATTTTTTTAAATTGCGTATTTATATTTTTATTTTAAGAATTGGAAAATAAAAGACAATTTCACCGCCGGATATGGTTTGCGTAACTACACGGAGCAGTCGAGTTCACATGACCGGGGCATCTTAATCAGATAACGATGGCTAGCAGAAAAGATTGAAAAGCCTTTCGCATCTTTCGGGAAGTTTATCGCTGCGAGATCGTGCGGGAACTTGACAAACAGAAAAAAATATAAATGCATCATTTATCTATCACCACAGACTGGTGGACATCAAGGGCTACAGAAAGCTCCGTAACTGTGACTGCTCACTACATCACAGCGGTGTGGGAGATGTAAAGTCCATTGCGACAGACACGCCCCCTCTACGAGAGTCACACGAGCACAAATCTAGTGCAGGTACTGACAGAAGCAGTGGCAGAGTAGAAGTTAAAGAGGCACAATAGAAATCTTAGTGACCACAGATGATGTTAGAAAGCAAGTAAATGCAGTGACAGAAGCTCGAGTGACCACTTTGGCTTCTAGCGGAAGGCTGTTATTCACAGCAGGTGACATAGTCATTGTAAGAGGTCTTACTCTCTCCACAGAATGTAGACATCATTATAAGTTTAGTTTTACAAAACTTTGTTTTACATTTTAATGACTAAGGCATGACTAAGATTTTGCTAAAACTTTGATGTAAGTTTTCTTGTATCAAATGCAAAGCAAATTATATTTGTACCCATTTCTCCTTTTGCCCCATTTTGAGATCTGAACTGTGAGTTTTGTGATTAGTTGCACCACTAATATAATAGGTAGTAGGGCTGCATAATATATCGTTTTAGCATTAAAATGGCAATGTGTGCATCTTTAATAGTCACATTTCAGGATGTGCAACGTCAAGTGGGGATTATAGTCGACTGCACCTCAGTTCAGAACACATGCGATTAGTGAATTAGTTGCACATTGTTTTAAAGCCTGTAATTCTGAACATTTCAAGCAAGTTTAAATCATTTAGGTGCAAGAAACAATAACTTTTGTAGCTTTACCAAAGATTAATTGTACTTAATTTATACAGCAAAGCATTTGCAGAAAATCTCCAGAAAATCATAAAGCACCGTTAACTTATTTGCATCTTTTTTTTAATATATTTATCTATTATTATAATTTGTGTAATTTGTTTCCTAGTATGGAGGTTGGTAAATAATGGTAGACTTCAGGAGACGTTTATATGGACAGCATAAAAAAAAAACCAAGATATTTTTGAGATTTGTAGGAACACTAAATCAGGGCAGATGCAGAAATCCCACATAGGCGGCTCTCCTTATGGCTACATTTGAAAAAGCGGAACAAATGAACAACTGGACATGTATAAAGCACTTCATATAGATAGAGATAAACACAAGCAGCTGTCCTATATAAATGGTGCAGAATATGTGGAGCTGTCCTTATGGCTGGTGGTGAACATAAGGAGCTGTCCCTGTAGGTGCAACTGAAAAGCGGCAGGCATGCAGCGAGACATGCAAGGAGCTGTCCACGTCGATGGTGCTGAATACAGTGAGAAATAGGTGCTCTTCTGCACAAGTCAGGCTAGCAGCAATGAATCAGGGCTCTCACTCTTCGTGTGTGTGTGTGTGCGTTTGTTTGTTTGTGTGTGTGTGTGTGTGTTTGCACATTGCCACTGTCTTCCTCTTTTTGTTGCTACCTCTGCATGTAATAATATTAACAGATATATAGGACACTAATAACAGGTCACAACCACAATAGGGGCAATATGAGTAATATTGTTGCATGCAATTATCTTCACTCTCATTATTAGGCATCGATTTTCTCTATTCATTAAATGAATCAGTCAATCAGTATTCTGCAAAATTATGAGCCCGCAATTGCCAGTAAAAAAAAAACAATAGCATGAAGGAGATTAAGAAAAGGAATGGTTATTAATTATGCAGTAAATTTGATAAGGCATCAATTTTCTATAAGTGGGTCATCTCTCATCCTTAAACAGTGCAATTGAAACATGGCGGAAACATCCCTCATAGTTGCTCTTTTCCCTTTTGAATGGCTTCGGCAAAGGACAAGTGTGAAGGGCATAGAACAAAGACGCACACACTCCCACAGTCCTTCGCACCATGCGAGACACTCAGTCTGCTTGCATGTTTTCTCTATGCAGAAAAGGAGTAGAAAACTTCCACCGCTTCCGTCCCTCACGTTTCTGTGTGTGTGGAGGGCCAAAAATCGTTATTGACATTGCTTATCAGTTTGGGGAGATGAGATTTTGGGATCAATCCTGACACTCAGGAGGGGTTATTGATAATGCTTAATCCTCTTTTTACTGAACTAGTACCTGCTTCCAGACTCAAGTCTTCATGACAGACTTTTATAGAGATGTGTATAGTACTGAAGTTTTTGACCTACACTTTTTAGAATTATATTTTAAAAATGCACATTTATTAATAGACATGGAGAACATATCTGACGAAGTGAGCAGATGTTGCTATTTTTGCGTTAGTCAAATGTTTGCATCAACATACATCACCAGCTACAACACAAACATCAAATCTAACTAACACTTGTTGGGATTTTAAGCAGAAATAAATGCAACAAATAAAAGACGTGAACATGTCTTGGAAAAACATTAAATAACTGATCATAAGCTTTATGTCAAACAGCTATAAGAGTTGCTTTATCCTAAAAAAAATCTTAACTATACAAAAAAACCTTAACGAACATGTTATTAAGAATAAATACACCAGCTGCTGTGGGCAAAACACTGCATTTGCTCATTATCTAAACTTTTCGGAGGATTCGGAGGAGCTTCATCTCCACGCTGCCCTTTTTCCTCTACATAAGCAAGGCAACTCGTCTTTACTGAAATGTTCCTGTCTAAAATTCTATACTCAGATTGGGGATTGATTCGTTCTCTATAGGCTCTTTTTTTCCAACGTGTAAAACAGGGTCGTGTCTTTAAAGATAAAAGTTGTTACGACCCACGTTATTACATTCCCTTCGCAAACAATTCCCGTATAGAGCTCTGAGCTTGTTTGCTTTCAGCTCCTGTTTTCAGCTTTGTAGGTCATGTTTTCTGGCCTATGTTGTAATTGCTTTGATGACTTTTCTGTAGGTGAGTGAAAAAGCTTGTTTCGTTCAATACCGGAACGGCGACTAGCCTGTGGCATACCTCACAAATCACTGTTAGAGTCTGATATGTTATGACCAAACCGCATCCGAGCAACAAAAGCGTCTCTCCTATTTAGGTAGTAATTTCTCAACTTTTAGCTGTGCTGGTGTTCTGTTTTGCTGTATTTTGGGGACTGTCCCTCTATAACACACTCCGACAAGCTTGTTTTTGTTACAGCACATCATTAACAGCTCTTAGCTGTTAGTTTAGTGGCACTAAGCAGACGCTGAAACGCGGCCTTGGCTACAATGGTTATGAAGACAAAATAAGACATATCTATTCATAGTATGTCTGGGCGATATGACCGAAAATCAAAACCTGTAATAATTAAACATTTTACTGCGATTACAATCAATGAACAATTTTTCTATTATTGTTTTTATTTATTTCTTTGCCCTTATAGTTGTGCCTTGCATTTTTCTTTGGTACAAGCTACTCTTGTTGCTCTGTTGACTCTCCGCCATGTCGCTTGACTCGACCAGGCAATGACACATGACTTTGACATGCGGGTAGTATGTTTTTAAGGGGAAAGGTTTAAAAAAAATCTAAATAACCAACATAGGAAAATTGCGTGATTAAGAAAATATAGATTTTAATTTTAATTACTTTTTCATAAAACACATTTATTTATTAATCTACTCCAAATTATTCCATACTAATTCATCTCAATATTTTATTTATTTTATTGTATTTTATTTTAAAAAATTATGTTAATCTATTATACAGTATATATATATATATATATATATATATATATATATATATATCAACCAGAAACAAATACAAATGATGACAATTAGTCTAGCTAGTGAAAAAGCTATACTATATATTAAAGAAAAAATACAACATTATAGACATTAATAATCCAATAGAAAACATATTCTGCTGCCACACAGCTACTATGAGGTAAGTCTGAACATTGTTGGGTGCCGTAGGTAGTGTATGATGGCTCCATGTTTAGCTGCTGGTGAGCAGGACAATGGGACCTGGGAGAGTGTGAGACCCCTGCTGGGCAAACAACTCACATCTGTCCACAATAACACTGATTAAAAAGGGCGAATAAGGCAGCAGAGCTGAAGCTTCATTGACAGTAAAACACCACACAATTGCCTCAAAAATTAACATCATTTAAGGCTCTAAGTGTCTTCTTGTATATGAGCTATTAATCACTACCGCAGAGGGTGACATCGCCAATACAATCAATGCTGCGAACAGGTACTCGGCACAGCAGGCGAAAATTCCATATTGTTAGCCAAACCTTTCAACAATGCAAAATGCAGGAAGACTGAACAGGAGGATGGATCATACCAGATAAAAACACTCAGCTTTGCTATATGAAAGTGAAAAAAAAACATTTCCTTACTGCTGCTAATTTAGCTAAATTAACGCATTTCAGTACAGCCTTAAGTGAGTCCAGTCATCCAGAACACCGTCTTATTAAAACATCCTTAAATCAGCACGGAAAATGGGTCACTATACCGCTCTGACACCGATATGTGTTAGTATGGTACAGTGAGAATGGTAATCAGCAAGTCATTGAAAAAAGCTCGAGCTTAATTTAGTGTTGCTTCATGACAGCATAAACTAATCAATTTGGAGATACGCTGTTACTGGCAAATAACCAGTTTGAATTCAGAGTATGCCAAAGCTATCCTTGACTCATCGGAGCAAAAATGGCCAGGGTGGGTTATTTTAGTTGAGTTCTGTGAGCTGAGGTATGTGGAAGACGACAAACAGCATGTTTGGACCTCTGACAGAGCAACATCGGCGTTGGCAGACGGCTGGTTTTTTTGTGTCTGGAAGGATGCATGTGTTACACTTCCCATTCCCCAATTAGTAGCTGTTTTACAAGATCTAGATGGTCGATCAGAACTTGCATATAAACAAATTGAGAAGAAATCTGGAATAAAAACCTGCACTGATGTGAGCACTGAACATTTATTTTTTTAATTTCAAGTCGAATCCTCTTTTAAAGAATCCTTAATAAGACAAACAGCATCAATCAAACCTATTGTTTATGACTGTTTTCTATGAAAATACTTATTAACAGAGTTAATTCATGTATTGAACATTACTATAACAGGAGTCTTTAAAATCATTGAAGTGTTTCAATTAGCAGCCCACTTAACACAGATATATTGCTTTTCCTTTGAACTGGTTGAAGACCTGACGATATTCTTAGACTGGGGTAAAATATCTGTAATTAGGTCAGTAATACTGAAACAGCTATCGCCATAATTTTTTTTTTAAGACGGTGTATCGATATTCTAACCTCTAGTATCGATACATATTTAAATTCTACATTAATAATTAATTAAAAGCCTCAGTATTTGTTAAACGACTTCTTCCTCCGCTCCTGTAGTTGGTGCTCACACATTCAGCTATTGTCTCAGAAGAAGCAACACTGAAAAGCAGGACTGTAGTGGTAGTGCAGTGGTTAAGGCGTTAGACTACCACCCTAAAGACCGGAGTTTGATTGCCAGTACCCCCAAGCTACCAGCTTTGGACCCCTAAGCAAGGCCCTTAACCCCCAATTGGTCAGTTGTGTAACAGAGAATAATGTCATGTAATAAAAATGTCGCTCTGGCTAAGGGTGTATGCCAAATGCTGTAAATGTGAATGTGCTGGACTGTAAATTAGATGCAAAATGCCGTAAATGTAAATTTTTAGCTATTTGTCTTACATTTTTTTTGCTGTTTTGCAATATATTGTCATGTGTTGTATCGTGACTGATGCACTGCGATATTTATCGCACTGTGAGGCCCTTGCCAACACACAGCCCTATCAGTTACACACTACTGCACTTGTATTTGGTATGCGTATTTCATAGAACCAGCTTAACAAATTATTCAATCAGAGAAATTATTAACAGGTTAACACAAGTGGCTTAATTATATTACAACAAAAAAAGTCACTAGCAGCCCCACAGGAATCTCGTTTGGTCAGCTTCCATTGGTCTGTGGAGTCTAATCGGGTAATAATTAGAGTTCATTTGGGTATTTTGTTTGTTTGTTTGTTTGCGAAATAGTTTCATTTGAAGTCAAATAAAATACGCTGCACAATTCAGGTCTTAATCATAATAAAAACCTATAAAATATTTGGTTATTTAGAAAAAATACGCAAGAATTGTGTAGCAAACCTACACTTACGTTTCTACACTATTTGCAATAAACAATGCAAAATATATAACAATGCATAACATAACTGAGTACCTACAGCTTAAAGATTTGTTTTGTTAATCTACTGGATGGCTTAATCTACAGTACATACAGTTGGGGGTATATAAGCTACTGATTATACAGTACTGTAACCCATAGTCATATGTAGGTGGTTAAACATGGACATATGGATATACAGTCAGTACTGCATCTTCTGGAAGTAAATCGTCTGTAGCAGTGGGTTGCTAGTTTGGATACACTTGTTCTTGTAAATTATAGATCATTGCTATTAATAACCAATACGGTTAGAGTTATAATGACTCTGTACATTTAATGATCATACAGACATAATCCATATAATCCAGCAATAATTTATTACCAATGCTATTAAATGATGACTCCCCTTTTTTTTCCCTATGCACTCTGGAAAAATCACATCTGTAGCGCGCTCTGTTCCCCAGTAGGCATGTGCAATAAGTGGGTGAACACACACCTCTCAACCCCGCTGTCACCCGGGTCAAGCCACATGTGGTATTTCATCGTCTATAGTGTAGCCTGGCTAAATAAATAATTGATACGGCTCAGACAGGAAGAGTGTTTGATTTTTCTTTTCTATACCTCCATTTAAAAAGCTCATGAAAGTTTCATGGATTGGCTGTGACGTGCGGGGGGGAATCGCTCGCAAAACCCCAGACACGTTAAAAAGAAGCGGATTCCATTACCGCCATCATTTCCTGCTGGCTCAGATCCGTTTAATCTTCACCCTTATACCGAGAATGAAAACATATTTGCATCATGTGCTGTGCTCTTTATGGCACATCGGAATGAATAATAATCCACTATTTTGTCCAGCGGGTAAATAAATAGCCCAGACTAAGCAATAGCGTACGGTGCAGCTCTCGGCTGTCAGGTGGATGAGGTGTTGGAAGAGGAGAGAGTAGAGCTATAGAGCTTGCCTGAAGTGCAGTGAAAGCAGGTAAATGATTTATTTATGCAACAACAACAAAAAAAAAGACTACTCGGAGCTTCTATCCAGGAAGGGAGGTAAGTGTATGGGTATTTAGGACAGGGCCAAGAAATGATCAGCAGAAAGACAAGAAACCCTTGTGTTTCTGTAGCCTTTTCTCCCAAACTGGCCACCACGCAGCAGTTGGTGATGCAGTTAATTACGGGTTCAGTCCATACAACAGACATAGACAAAAAGAAAGAGAGAGAGAGAGAGAGCGAGAGAGAGAGAGAGAGAGAGAGAGAGAGAGAGAGAGAGAGAGAGAGAGAGAGAGAGAGAGAGAGAGAGAGAGAGAGAGAGAGAGAGAGAGAGAGAGAGAGAGAGAGAGACAGAGAGAACAAGAGAAGACGAAGAGAGAGAGAGAGAGAGAGAGAAGAGAGAGAGAGAGAGAGAGGGGACAGAAGAGAGACGAAGAGAGAAAACCAGAGCGAGGAAACAGAGAGGAAGAGAGGAGACAGAGAGCAGAGAGAGAGAGAACAGAGAGGGCGAGAGGTGAGAGAGAGAGAGAGATGGAGAGAGAGAAGAGAGGGGCAGAGAGAGAGAGAGAGAAACAGAAAAAGCGAGAGAGAGAGGAGAGAGAGAGGAGAAAGAGAAAGAAGAGAGAAGAGAGAGGAGAGAGGAGATGAGAAAGGAGAGGAGAAGACGGGAGAGAAGAGAAGAGAGAGAGAGAGAGAGAGAGAAACAGAACAAGAGAGAGAGACAGAAAGAGAGACAGAAAGACAGACTGAAAGACTGAAAGACAGACAGAGACTGAAAGACAGAGAGAGACAGAGAGAGAGAGAGACTGAGAGACTGAAAGACAGACAGAGAGAGAGAGAGAGACTGAAAGACAGACTGAAAGACAGACAGACAGACAGACAGACAGGTTACCTACCTAACCCTTAAAGAACAGTGGGTGGATTAAAAAGAAAACAGAAAAAGGGGGGATTTCTCAGCATGGCGACGAGCACGTCAACGCCAAATCCCTCCCAAAATATAACCTGACAATGACGGGTGAATCATTTCCCATTTGACTCACTGATTCAGTCAGGTGAGTTGTATATCAGGTGCATGTTAAAGTGTGTGAAAATCCTGGCACTTGCGTTCAAATCGAGTGAACTTGTTTCTGTTCTATTGTAACACTAACATTACTTCAGACTACACTGTTATTATTACTATTCCAATAATTCCACAATCAATGTTACACTGTAACACCGTCTGCATTCAACTAGAGGAAACAAAAGCCGTTATAAATGTAACCGTACAGCCTGTGACAGCGTCTGTTTTCGGCTCAACGCCACGTCTCTCAGTTCCAGCTTAACACACACACACACACACACACACACACACACACTATGACAAAAAGCTCGGTCCGTTACCTGCTCGTCGTGCACCGTTGTCACTTCAAGAACCACTGAGGACGTTCTATGTTTTATATCCACGCCGTAAAGAGTCCAAGGACGCCTTTTTTGCCCTCCTTTTTTCCTTCCAGGGTTGTTTTTTCCCCCCCTCTGAGGTGGAAAGCTGCGCCACCTGCGTCCGTGACTGAAGAGCCGAAGCGGAGCCTGCTTATCGTTCCCGCGCGCCGCTCGCGCCCTTAACCCGCAGCGCTGTGTGGGAGCGAGAATGAGGGCGCGGTCAGTCGAGCAGGCTGTCCAATCAGCGCATAGCTACCAGAGCTACCAGCTATCAGTGCGAGCTACCAGAACCACTGCAGCACGCGCGATCCAAGCTAGCCAGCGAAGATTTAGCTAACAAGACTTTAAGACTCTTATACTGTAAATAAGAGTTTTAGTCTAAGAAGCTACCAGATGCCAGAATCCTGTCCAAGCTAGAAAAAAAACTAGTTAAAATCCATTATATTTAGTAGAAGTTTCCAAATGACTTCTACTAATGCTAAACTGTACATAGTTACCTAATAAATGATCTATTCAGAAACCTCCTAATAATGACAATTAAATGATTGTCTTAAATGATTACAGGCCCTAGGAATAGTTTTAGTTAATCTGGAACACCAGGAAACACATAGTGCAAAATGAGATTAAATGCTGGATTAGATCAGGAGTCCCCAAACTTTTTTTTCTGAAAAAATTTAAGAAATGTACCCTATACCATGCTACTTCAATTTGCCATCCAAAAGGCAAAGAATTTTTAAGACAAGTGGTGGCTCAATGTTGGTGTTTGGACGACTAAGTTCAAGTCCCACCACTGCCAGTCAGCTACATTTGGGTCCCTGCGCATGACCCTTAACCCTTCCTGCTCCAGGGGCACTGTATCATAGCTGACCCTGCGTTCTGACCCCAACCTTCTAGGAAGAAAGAAAATTTCACTGTGCTGTAAAGTGTGTGTGTGACAAAGTTAGGGTTAGATTAGATTCAACTTTATTGTCAATGTGCAAGGTACATGTACAGAGCCGATGAAATGCAGTTAGCATCTAACCAGAAGTAGCAGGAAATAAGCATCTTTGTATTGGGAAGTTGAAAAAAACCCCTCCAGCTGGTGAGGGTAGTCTAACATGTAAACCATCTCGGCTTTGTTTCAGCATCTTAACAGCGATTAAACAAAACTGAATTTGTCGCTGTGGTATCACCACCTCTGCATTGTAGAAATCAAGTGAACAACCTTTACTTAGTGGTTGAATAAAGTACGTTAATCAGTCAGTATACACCATATACCTGCTTAATTCAGATCACTATACTCTAAATCAGAGTTAATCAGTCAGTATACACCATATCTACCTGCTTAATCAGTCAGTATACACCCTGCTATATCTATATGCTTAGCTATACCTGCTTAATCAGCTTAGTCAGTCAGTATACACCATATACCTGTATCAGTATACACCTGTAATCAGTCACCATATCTACCTAATCCTATACACCCTGCTTAATCAGTCAGTATACACATACTACCTGGCTATATCTACCCATGCTTAATCAGTATACAGTATACACCAGTAATCACCATATACCTATCTACCTGCTTAATCAGTCAGTATACACCATATCTACCTGCTTAATCAGTCAGTATACACCATATCTACCTGCTTAATCAGTCAGTATCAGCTATACACTCCAGTAATATACACAATATCATATTCAGTATACACATATAACCATATCTACCTGCTTAATCAGTCAGTATACACCATATCTACCTGCTTAATCAGTCAGTATACACCATATCTACCTGCTTAATCAGTCAGTGCACCATTCTAATCAGTCACCATATCTACTGTATACACCATATCTACCTGCTTAATCAGTCAGTTATACACCATATCTACCATATCTATCCGCTTAAGTCAAATACCTTATCAGTCAGTACACCATTAATCAGCTTAATCAGTTAATCATACACCTGCTAATCAGTCACACAGTCATACCTGTTAATCAGTAATACACACATACCTGCTTAATCAGCAGTCAGTATTTACCTGCTTAATCAGTGTTATACACCATATCTACCTGTAATCAGTCCGTATCTACCTGGTAAACACCATATGCTTAATGTTATAGTCACCATATCTACCTGCTTAATCAGTCAGTATACACCATATCTACCTGCTTAATCAGTCAGTATACACCATATGTCAGTCAATATATCAGTCAAACCTTACTCTGTAACTTAAGCTATTAGCCAATGAATAGGTACATAATAAAGGCACAAAGACTGCATTATACTGCAGGGCACACCTCTAGTAACAACTCAAGGTACCATTGATTAGTGTGTGCTGCAGTGATATGACTGTTTCAGCACCATCACACTGCTGAAACTGACCCAGTCAAGCATAGATAAAAATAAACATGATTGGACAAAGATGTGATAATGAAGTATCTATGTCTGATATACACCATATGGCCAAACATTTGTGGATACCTTACCAGAACACCCATAAGATGAGATGTAATGAGATAAGATATAGGATAAGGTGTGATAAGATAATAAATGACAAGATGGGATAAGATAAGATAAGATAAGATAAGATAAGATGTGATAATATAAGATGATATGTGATAAGATAAGATAATATAAGATGTGATAAGATAATATAAGATAAGATGTGATAAGTTTAGATAGTATAAGATAAGATGTGATAAGTTTAGACAGTATAAACTAAGATGGGATAAGATGCGATAAGATAATATAAGATGTGATAAGATAATATAAGATAAGATGTGATAAGTTTAGACAGTATAAACTAAGATGGGATAAGATGCGATAAGATGAGATAAAATGAGATCATATGTAATGAAATGAGATAAGATGCGATGAGACAAGATAAGTTGAGATGAGATGAGATAAGATGAGATGATATGCAATAAGATAGGATAAGATGAACTAATAGGATAAAATGAGATTAGATAAAATGAGATAAGATTATATGAGATAAGATGCAATACGATACACAATTAAGCAAACAAAACAACAAACTGCCTTAAGATTTATGTTTAAATTAGTTAATTGGTTCATTTTTATTGCACAATTCAACAATTAGTAGTAACAGTTATATTATGGTGACTATCCGGTTCACTGACAGAAGCTCTGATTGTAAAGTTTTATAGCAGAAGGAATACATGTACTTCAGTATCAGAACTTCAAACACTTTGGATGTAACAGTGTCTTCCTCATAGGAGGAATCACACATTTGTCTAATGTCTGTATGTGCTATAGCAGGCAAATGTTCTTGCATGAAACTACAGAGCCAACATTTGTTTCAGATTGACAATGGTCCTGTGCACCAGTCCCTGAGGGTCAGGAAAACAAGTTGTGTTACAGTAAAAGTGGAAGAACTTAAGTACACAGACTCGACCCTGCTGATCATCCTAAGGATGAACTGGAACACAGACTGCACCCCAAACCCTGATTAACCTCAGTTTCTGAACTTACTAATTACTTTGTGGCTGAATGAGCAAATACCCAAACCCACACAATACAAAGTAGAGAAGAAAAATCGTCAGAAATATGAAGGTTTTTACAGGAGAAGGAGTGAGACTAAACCAAGAAACAATGGATGCAGCAAGCTAATAAAAGGTCATGACTAAATGCTTTATTTGTTTTCCATAGAACTTCCACATCCAACGGCATCATAGATCTCTAACACACACATTACTGTATAAAACCGCATGATCAAGTTTGCAGATTATGCATGATCATACATCAAATCCATCAAAAAATGTGATTCAAACTTTGGTCTTAAAACCATTTCCATTAGAGCAGTTTTCTGGTACTTACATAATAGTTTTCCGATAGCCTGTTTCTCAGGAAATGGCCTACCTCAATATACAATTTCCAATCTGGTATGCATTAACAGTAAGATGTTAGAGACAGGAAATTGAAAGGAAAAAGAGCAATAAAAAGACAAATGTTGAACTTTTTAACAGAAATGTTGTTATTCAAGGTACGAACAATTTAAATGTTTTACATTTTTGGTACAGGAAGTCATTACTGATGGGAAAAAAAGATGAAAATATCCACCTTATATGATTTTTCTTAATTTATGGCCTGGTTAATAAAGAACTGATCTGAGGCTTTAATTATTTAAATGGGTTCACAGAAAGTATTAGTATTCTCAGGTTAATGTGTAACAAGAAGCCACAATATTGTCCACTACACTGTTTCCATAATGAACGCTGCTGTGTCCGTTAACACTGGGGACTCACACAGTAAGTTTAGGTGTTAAAAACTACTGCAGGGAGAAACACTTGTCACTGAGGTGGTAGCTTCAGTGGTAGATAATTTGTGTCTTCAGTTAGCCTTTTAAAGCAGATAATTAGACAACTTTAGGACCACTGTTAGGTGGTATATAACCATGGTTTGGAAATTGAGAAAGAAACATTTGCAGTAGAGAAAGCGTTCCTTTCAAAGAATAAGATGATAGAAAATATACAGTGGTGATTGAAATCTAGAACAGGATGTTGGAGAAATTAAGATCTACAGAGATTTAAAATGCTAAAATATTATCTTAAATATTTAGATTTTAGGACAGTCTTTCTGTGTGGAGTTTGCATGTTCTCCTCATGCTTGCGTGGGTTTACTCCGGGTTCTCCGGTTTCCTCCCACAGTCCAAAAACATGTATGTTAGGTTGATTGGTAATTCTAAATTGCCCATAGCAGTGAGTGTGTGTGTGTGTGTGTGTGTGTGTGTGTGTGGCCCTGTGATGGACTGGCGACCTGTCCAAGGTGAACCCTTTCTGCCTTTCACCTTTTCAGAGATGGCTGAGTGACCCTGAATTAGGGAGAAGCGGGTATAGAAAACGAATGAAGGAATGAATTTAGATTTTAAAGCACAACTTCAATGCTTGGTGCTAGTACTACGAGCAAAACTATCATATATATCAATATAAGAAATGCTTTTAAATGACCTCGAACATAAGATAAATACTTCTAAGAACAAAGGGATTTTGTTAATATTCCATATCATTTTGATGAGAACTTGTGAAGCAGGCAGTAATTGGACTCATTGATCTTGCTATACAACAGAGTTGTGCTTGTATGGCAGGGGTCACCAAACTCTGTCCTAGAATTCCGGTGTCCTGCAGAGCTCCAACCCTAATCAACAACTCCTGAGTAAGCTAATCAAGGTCTTGCTAAGTATACATGAAACTTCCAGACAAACTTGAAGCTAAACTATGTTGTCAGTACAGAGTCTAGTGACCCCTGTTGTAAAGCGTAAGAGATACAACTTGGCTCTGGTAGCACTGATGGGCAGACTGGGTGGTAGAAGGATCAGCAGACAAAAGGAATAAAATGCATCTAAATTTGATGTGGCCGTTTGTGCTTGTTTCCTATGCAATTATCCTTCCTGTTAGCTCGTAACTGTCTGGCTACTCTGATTTTTCTTTTTTTAATGCTTATAGCTAATAATTTTAAGGAAAAAAGGGAAACAATTCAACTAATAGAAAATCTTAAGGAGAAAAACAGTTCTTTAAAAAAAAAATACTTTACCACTAGAATATTACCACTAAATTCCCACCCTTAAATTTTTTTATTTCTAATTGATCTAATCAAAAAAAATCCTAAATTGGTCCTAAAACTATGATTAACTTTGAATAATGCAATCCCAGGATACTGGAAACATGCCAATTTCGAGCAGATTTGTGTGAGCTAGCCGACTATAATTGCAAATTGCTTTGTGTAATGACCCAATAATTTGAGCAAGCGTGATAAATGGTCGTGTCCCAGTGTGTCGCCTTGACCCTGGGCTATAAGCAACGGCTGAACTCATGAGTGGTTACTTAGGACACCAGGAGCCTGTGGCTTAGCATGAATAGTGACTACGGAGAGAGGCCCAGCTGACACCCGTACAATGAGTGTGCCAAAACATTTACAGGCACATTACAGAAGCAACATTAAGTATTCTCTCCTGACTTCTTGAAAAGTGGCCGCGTGCATTTATAAGCGCTTTGTGATGACTTAGGGCTGTATTTATCTTCCCCGAGCAGACAAAACAACCTGTCTTCCTGCATCTTGGCGTAAAACATCTCACCTTAACCAGATGCCACACCTTTCCATGCTCTTAAGCGTACCACGGTCTGATCTTTCAATTCATCTATTTACATCCAACCGGCATGTTTAGTTTTTTTGAATGCATGTGAGTGACTGCACAGTAGCTGAGTTTTTTTTTGTTTTTTTTTAGATAAACACAAGAAAATAAAAAAAAACGTGCTTTGCATTAATGACTTAGAGGAATGTTTGTGTCTCGAGGCCAGCTGATTTGAAGCCCAATAGCGAAGTGTGTTCAGGTATCTGCAGTGGGACTTGTGTGCTGACGGCTTTCAGACTAAAGGGGAATATGTGTGTTGTCACTGTAGCTTGTCCTAAATGATTGCTGGAGTCAAAAAACCTGGACCATGTGGACAGACAGACCTTGGAGGCCTCAAGTGCACAGCTGCATGAGACAGCTATTAATGCAGACTGACAAGGTCACAGGAGATAGACTATTCTCCTGTTCTCATTCTCTTTTTCTTTCTCTCTCTCTCTCTCTCTCTCGCTCTTTCTCTTGTTTTAATATGGGTTTTTAGGAAGATCTGCACTGCTGCACTGCTTTCAGGACGCCTTGGTATGTAATCATGTGATTATTATGTGAAAAGATTGATGGGTTTGTGATTGATGGTCAAGATTATATAAACTGTATTATCAGGCATTTTCTACCACATTGCCTACTTTCTGACTGAATAAACACACACGTTTTTTGAGGAGCAGCCAAACAGCTGTGTCATCAGTATCATTTCCTCAGGGCTGAGGCCCAGTTAATTCAGATTGATTGGAAGATTAAAACATACACTACCCTGCACTTAACTATTTCTAATAATATCCAACAAACAGCAGACTATACCGTCTCGCTTCATTTCCTAATATCGAAGCAATGCAGGAGCCCATGCCAGACTTGACAATGTGGTAAACAAACAGTGGTAAATTGTCCATATTCATATTATAACTAGTCTATCCTTAACTAGTAGCGACATCTGTGCTCTTGCATTCTTTTCACGAGATGCTAATTTTGTGAGAAAAACTAATTACCACTTCAGGCTTGTTTTTCTTAGGTAAAAAAAATGGATTTAGTTATACAAATCTGCTTCCAGTCATCTAACAGGAAATGTTTTTTTTAAGATTAAAAATTGTACAATATGAAACACTTATGCAACAGTAACGTAACAGTTGTCAATATAATACATCCCAGCATATCCTTAAAAACACCCATTTATAATTTGCTGTCAGGCATCTGCTAGGATTCCACCAATTTACCAGAAGTCAATCCTTCCTTGTGTAAATGAACCCTTATTAAGCATAAATTCGATCATTTATCCAGAATATTCAGATCACCGGAAAGTGTCAGCTGAATTCTGATCTTATAGAGGGGTCCCTATGAGTTACAACAGTGTAAAATGATAAAAATGATGTTAAAAACAAAAAGGTGATTAAAATGAATCCTGAAACAATAAATTATGAATAACAGTGAAGAGTTACATAATATTATTATTATTGGTGTTGTTGATCATAATAATAATAATAATCATAATTATAATCATTCATTCATCTTCTATACCCGCTTATTCCCTAATTTGGGATCACAGGGATCTGCTGGAGTCTATCCCAGCCGTCTCTGAAAGGGCAAAAGGCAGGAAGGGTACACCCTGGACAGGTCACCAGGCCACACACACACTCACACTCACTCCTATGGGCAATTTAGAATCACTAATCAACCGGACATACATGTTTTTGGACTCCTGCTAGCTCTGCTGCTAGCTGTCCTACTTTAATAAAACTGTAACTGAAGGTACAATGCAAATCGGAAAAATAAAAATTATTTATCATAAGATAGAGAGAAAAAAGAAAAAAAGGAAAGATAGAGAAAAAAATAATAACCTACAAACAAAAGACAACTTTAGACAACTTCTCTTGTCTTTAAACAGGGTAAGTGTTGATCCCTTAGGATAATCATACATTTACTAGAGTTACATTTGTCAGAAGCAGTGTTAACTTAAGGCATAAGTGAACTAAGCGTCTGCTTAGGGACCCCCCGTGGCCACCAGGGGGCTCCCAAGATCACATAAAATGACAATGGAAATTATACAAAAGTAGAATATATTTTACAACATCTGGTATAGAGAAACTTACATTAATCTCTCCTTATACAACTGAGCGATTGGGGGTTGAGGGCCCTGCTCAGGGGCCCAGCGATGCTAGGAATCAAACCCTGATCTTCCAGGTATTAGGCCAACATCTTAACCACTGAGCCACCACTTTTCTTTATATATAATATAAATAATATAATATGATGTAAGCAGCACAACTAAAACAAAAAATATAATGGGTGTATTAGATTTATAGGGTGTAAATAATGAAGGATTGACAATTATATCATATTAATGGCATTAAGGGGTCTCTAAATAACCCCGGATTTTAATCCTGCCTTAGAAGAGGAATCTGAAACTGTAGGGGGAAACAGTTTGGGTTTTTTTGCAACCCGATACTGTTTAGAAATTGCAATTTTCAGAAAATGCAGTACGTAATTCTTTTTTAGATACACCACATTGCTGAAACTTTTGGCACTCGGTTCTCTAACATTATTCCGCCATCTCATTATTCCCCCACTTATTAGTGTACATGCAATTATGCGACTCAGTGAAAAGCACAATCCGGTACAATAAATCTGTAAATCGACTCCATCAAACATCTGTTACTACTAATCTAAATGAAAATGACTGGAATACACTGTGAATTTTATGGAACTGGATATAAAGACGGCTTCAGTTCGCATCATTTATGCTCCGGTTCAAGGTCTGTGTCTCAGCATGTGGATGATATAACCGTTTATCAGATGCGCTAATAAATTCAGGCAAAACGTTGAAGCTCACAATAGACCCCGTCAATATTCCGTGTCAGGCAACAAGGCTGACTAGACTTCACTGAAGGACCTGCCCTTGAAAAACAGAGCACAAGAAAAAGAGAGTGACTCTGAGAAACAGAGAGAAAAGAGAGCGAGAGAGCGAGAGATCAATAAAGTACAAAACATTCAAACAGAATCCATCGGATCTGCCTTTTCCACCTGTTCCAGGAGCATCACACACTCCTGTCACTCTACTCGCACAATCCCCAGGGGATGGCTCCCAGAATTACATCTTGACTCTGCACCGCTTCTGATAAGGGCTCTGTGCCCAGACGCACCACAGACGGCCCCACACACACACATATACACACATGTACGCACACATGACCCGCTCTTTTTTACTAAATCTTTCTCACTTTTTTTAGATTCTGTCTCTCAAGCAAAAAAAATGTTAGTCAGCCTATCAGGCTAACAAATTCTCTGAGGCGAGAACGCCGATTAATTCATCATTGGCAAAATATGAAGCTGGACCAGCCTGTAGATTTCCTGTCGTTTTCATTTCACTCCAGTGTTTATTCTTTTGTCTGTTTAGTTTGCTAAGCACGGTGCACATTTTTGCTTTGTTAGCTTTTTTTGCTACATCAACAAAGCTATTTTGTGTTGCCTGTAAATTACCTTATGCTAAGAAAAGCAGGCGCACGTCCTCTCACATGTATACAGAATGAGGCAGAATGAGGTAACCTCTTCTGGGCTAAGGGCGGATGTTGGGTATGTGTCATCAAACGCGAGAAAATAATGTTCCTTGATTCCTGTTAGCCACATTGAGGGGAAACTGTGCAAAAAACAAACACTGTGGAAGTTAGGCTACATCTACACTGTATGTATCAACTGACCCAATTCCAATTTTTTTCCTTCAATGTGGCACAGATGGGATATGACTACATCTTGTAAGCAGGAAAAAACACACGGATTCTGATATTTTCAGGTAGTTTTCAGGCCTCATTTATATGTGGAAATAAATTGAATACATTTACAGCATTTGACAGACGTCCTTATCCAGAGTGACTTACATTTATCTCTTTTATACAACTGAGCAATTGGGGGTTAAGGGCCTTGCTCAGGGGCCCAGCAGTGGTGGCTTGTGGGTGTTGGGAATCGAACCACAGTCTTTCTGCTATCAGTCCAACACCTTAACCACTAAGCCACCACTTCAATCGGATACGTGTATTAGCATCTGCCATGTAAGCAGACAGATCGGATATTCACCCGACAAATGCTGGTCGAACAATCACTGACAGTGATGCATGACGTCGACTCAGGTGGATGCTAACAGCGAGGTATGCCGAAGGAATACATTTATTTATTCAGGGTCTTCTTCTTTTTTCTCCACCTAAAGAGAGCATTGCTTTGCTGACCTTTAGATATGGTGCGGGAATCCAAATACAGAATAATAATTTTGTCTTTCTCCATTGCTTACATTATCTTTCACTCTATTTTAACTTTCTTATTCAGTCAGTATGTCTATTTTGCTTTGTTCAGCCATGAATAGAGTAAATGAAGATTACTAGATATGGGTGAGGTTTAAAAAAGGAAGCAGGATGGTCACTTAGAATTGGGCATGAAGACCCATCAGATTTAAGGCCAAAAGCATGTTAATACATTTTAGTTAAATAATACAACTAAAATATTATTTGCAGTTTCTTATTTGCAGTTTATTTACACATTAAAACTGGTCATTAACTCATCATTATAAAACTTTTGGAAAACCAAGCTGTGTAGCCATGCTGATAATAAATGTTCCAAAATTAACGACTACAGTATTTCTTTGAGTTGTTCCAGATCTTTCCACTTGTGAGGGAATCTACTGTGCACAGCCCTCTTTAAGTCATTCCACTGGTTTTCGACAGAATTTGGATCTGGGCTATTCCACACCACTGAAATTCTTCTTCTGAAGCCATTCCATTAATGACTCGGATTCGTGCTTTAGGTCTTTGTCGTGCTGGAAGGGAAAATGGTTTCGCTTTTTCTTCTGCTGTCTAACAGACGCTTGCGGGTTTGAAACAGATTTAATCTCTAAATCTTTCTATCCTGACTAGAGCACCAGTCCCAGATAATACAATACAAAGCATAATTCCAGTAAAGTTGGGATGTTTTATAAAACGTGAATCCTTGTTAAACCATATTTAATGAAAAGCACCATAAAGACAAGATATGCAATGTCCAAACTGATAAACTTTATTGTGTCTTATTCATTTTGAATTTAATGTCTGCAAAATAGCTGGGAAAAGCTATGTTACATCATCTTTCCTTTTAACAACACTCATTAAGCTTTTGGAAACTGAGGACACAAATTACTGAAGCTTTATAGGTGAAATTCTATCCCATTCTTGCTTGATGTATGACTTTAGTTGCTTAACAGTCCAGGGTCTGTGTTGTTGTATTTTGCACTTTATAACACATGACACATTCTAAATAGGAGACTTTGGACAGTCCAGTTGAGTACCTGCACACTTTTACTACAGAGCCACTCTGGTCTAACGAGTGCAGAATGTGGCTTGGTTTTCTTTTAATAAAATGAGCACAGACATCCCTGAAAAAGACACTTCGCTTAAATGGCAGGATATTTTGCTCCAAAACCTGTATGTACCTAATAGCATCAAAAATACCTTCACAGATGTGCAATTTAATCATGCCATGGGCACTAACACACCCCCATACCATCACAGATGCTGGTTTTGGATCCTTTTCCTCTTTAGCCCAGAGGATGGAATGTCTATGATATCCAAAACCAATGTAAAATGTGAACACAGCATATTTCCACTTTGCATCAGTCCATCAGTCACATTTCTGGGTATAGCTGATGTATGGGTTGTCCTGCTATGCTATGATTTGTTGGACTATTAGCACACACAGTTTGCTATTTTTGTTTGTGAATGACTAAGCATCCCAAACTTACCACTGTCAAATTACTGTGGTTCTATAGGAATAAACGGTTCAAAGGGGTAACACTTAATTGAACCAGATGCCATTTCTTCGAATTCGAGGAGCTTTAAGAATGGATTGGGACTCACCCTGCTGCATTGATCCTAAGGCTACAGTTCACATTACATTTAATCACCATTACCATAAGCTGTAATTAACAAACATTCGGTGTCGACCAACTGAGGATGGGTTCCATCTTGAGTCTGGTTCCACTTAAGATTTCTTCCTACTTCATCTCACAGTTTTTCTATGCCACAGTTGCCACCCACTTGTTAATTAGGGACAAACTTACACTATATCACTGTTACTTGGTAAAGCTGCTTTGAGACAACGTCCATTATTAAAAGTGTCATACAAATAAAAAAAAATTGGATTAATAAATTGAATATTTAAAAATATGTACAATGTGACATAATCATAATAAATTATTTATTTTAATACAGTTATCACAAATGAAATGTTTGGGGTTTTGTGGGGTTTTTTTTATACCTCTCTTTAGCAAAATGAATATGGAGGGGTCAGTCTCTTCCATTATTCAGAGGGGAGGAGGCAGCCAGTGGTCTGACCTGTTTTGAAGTTCATATCTCCTGTCATTCTCTATCAGCACTGCAGCATGAGTATCTGTCCTAGCCTCATGCTATTCCGAGCACACCGAGGATCCTCTGTTGACCCGGGGTCGTACACACAATGCCTGTCAGCTGCCTCCGTATCTACAGTGCTTACATACGCAAGGTCTGAAATCTTTTCCAGCCTAGAGACTATAGAAACCCTTTAGTACCGGGCGAGGTCACAGTTTTTCTCCTGCCCGTCGTAAAACAAGAAAAAACCCACTGCGAACATTCAGCGGGAAACGGAAGCTAAAACTGTTTCTGAGACCCAGCAGCACTGCAGATGAACCGGTGAATCAATATAAAAAAAGCAATCAGTTGGCCAAAAAAGCTGAGAGAAAACAGACCGATTATAATGAATAGGTATTAAGCAATTGTGAATAGAAAGGCATACAATCAACGGTGATTCATGCAAGCAAAATAGGCCGTCACTCGGCTCAATACCCACGGCTCCCTATTAGAGTCAAAGGTCACGCTCCACGCCTCTCCACTCAATTTCCTCATGTGGGATTAGGTAATGAGTCTACAGATGGGAGAGACGGCCCTGCTGGGGAATGGCCTTAAAGTCTGACACCACCACTAAATTAACCACCTGTTACTAAAGACAGGGGGCTGAAATTTGCAAGGAATACCAGATCACACCTGGCATCACTTCAGGAATGATAAGCGAGTCACGGACGTGGAACAACTTTAGTGTCGGTGGTGTTTAATTTGGCAATCAGCCTGTTTAATTGGTTTATAAAAGATTCCTGTGTCATCGTTATGCTAATCCCGGCAAATTAAATTGTAGAAAATTAGCCACAGATATTCCAACCAGTTCTTCATTATGGATGCACCTGATTTTTATACATCTAATTATAATCTTATTTCCTTTAACTAACTTACCATATGCATGAGTTTGTAAAAAATGATTCATTCAATTTGTTTTTCTCAGAAACTATGGCAGATTTATTTGTGTCGTCAGTCTCATTTATTACAAGGTCATGGCTAGTCTTTAACGTGTCATCATGTGGAGCTCAGGGCGTTTAGTCATGTCCTCGTAACCTCTGCATGGTGGAGCAGAACGACACACACACACTCACACACTTATGTCCACACACACAGTATGTATGTGACCCTTATTATTATAATTATTAAAGGCGGGTAGTAATGTGATATATTTAATTCGTTACATTTACTTGAGTAAATTTTGGAAAAAATGTGCTTTTAAAAGTATTTTAGGTTTAACTGGCCTACTTTTCCTCTCACGCCAGTTATTTTTTTTAATTGCAGAGATTTACTTTACGTCATTTGATATTGTTCCTCTGTTACTATTACATGTTAATAAAAATGAAGTTTTAATAATTCGTTTTCTTCTGCTATGTATAATAAGATCACGAGTTGCAGCCGTCCGAAGTACATACCTGAAACCCGAGTGTTTTTTTTAAATCGTGCTTAGTTCGGAAAATAATTAATGGAGGGAGAAGGAGTAAAGACAGGGACACCCATAGCCTCACATTCAATCATTTTTTTACTCCAAGGATGAAAACAAACAGTTACATAATGCACAAAGTCTTTTATGTGACATAACAAGTTATCATATCAGCATACAGAAATTCCAGCTCCAGTCTGAGAAATCATGTTACAGTAAGTTTATGACTATTTGAGAGGGATTCTGCAATTATGGGCGTTTTAACCTTATAGTAAGTTACTATAAAATCACACATTTAAGAATCTTTGTCCTTTTTATGGGTAGTTTTATGTAGTGGATTGTTTTTTTTTCTGGATCCAGGAATTTTCCTTTATTTAACCAGATCCAAAGTAACTAATAACTTACTACCTGAGTACCTTTTGTACGTTTTTACTCTTACTTAAGTAACATTAAACAATAATCATTTTACTGTTAATTGACTAATCATTTTAAGTAGTTTAATTTTACCTTGTCTTATCCCTGGATAATTATTCAGTTAAATTCTCACTTCCGATTGGCATTGGTTCATTTTCTCTAAAAGTAGCTTTGGGAAGTGGTAGTGCAGTGGTTAAGCTGTTGGACTGCTTATTGGAAGGGTGGGGTTCGATTCCCAGCACCACCAAGTTGCCACTTCTGGGCCTCTAAGCAAGATCCTTAACTCCCAGTTGCTCAGTTGTATAAAAGAAATAAATGTAAGTCCTTCTGGATAAGGACGTCTTACAAATGTAAATGTACGTAGCTGTCACATGATTGTATTAATGCGCTTGTTCTACATACGTGTGTAAAATGTTCTTGGTTTTATAAAGCCTGCTAATTTACAGAGGTTTGTATGTTAGAAGCTACATTTGATAATAACATAATATTAAAGAAAGTGAGATTTTTTTACGAAATTGTTTTGTTTTTAACCAGAAATATAATCTTAAATCATGTTATCTTTAATGCATTTAATATACATAATTTAATTCGAGCTGCGAATGTGTGTCAATACAATTCAGTTTATTTATAAGGAGCCTGTGTTCACATTTAAACTAACCCAATCCCCACCCATTTACAGCAATAAGCTATAACATTAAACTCATACGAGGTTCTCCTTGTGCCATTAAAACAGCTCTGACCAGTGACTGTTGTCATTTCCGTTTATGGTACTTGGCAGATGACCTTATCCAGAGCGAGTTACAGTGATCTCATTTATACGAATGAGCAGTTGAAGGTCTTAACTGTGCTCAAAGGCAAAGCTGCGGCTAAAATTCATAAGCTTCCTAACAATTAGCTACGGTCTTATTCACTAAGCCACCCCACTACCCCAAACGATGTCCTGGACTGGACTCTGGGACACCCCACAAACCTTCAGCTATCACAATTGTCGAAGTCACTCTGATTTTTATTTATTTATTTTTTTACCTACTCATTTTTACTGCATTTAACACATCATCATAAAAAAACTGACTGTTCATCTGTTAAATAACAAACCTTAATTTTTACAGCTGCATTATAATGAGAAACTCAATTAACATTTTTTTTATTTTTACGATAATAAAAGCAGTGTATGTTAATTATTTAAATCTGATAAATAGTGTAGGGGTGAAGTTTAGGGCAAAATAAGATACTTTATAATTTTTTTTAACACAGTTTTCTTCTGTACTATCATAGGTAATGCTTCAGGATAATTTACTTTCGTTTTGTTGGCTCTCTTTTTTTCTTTTATTACATTAGTAATAATCTGACATTGCCGTCCATCAGAAATGCGAATCTGGTCTTTAACACTGTAACACACTGTTCACCATTAACAACTCTGTTTCCCATAGAACACCACTATTAAAAATAAGTTCACTACAGTTCTTTCTATAGTATAAGATACATATAACCCAAGTGTAAATACTTACAAAAAAAATACTATAATATGTCAAAGACAGTGATAGGAATAACAGCGTTAGAAATAAACAGCCTAATTTTTTTCGGTAACGAGTAATCAAACTAATTACTGTTTGTCCTGTTACAACGCCGTTACCATTACTGAAACTAAAATGCAGCGTTGGTATAATTAAGCTCACTGAAGCGGTTTTAATCTGAATAGAATCTCTCTCCATAGGACCTGCAATGGTTTTTTTTTTTTCCGCTGTGTGTGCGGGAAGATAACCACATAACTGATTATTGGCTAGAGTGTTGACACACAAGCATGCACAGACGCACACACCGGCAACGTTTTTATGTACTACGTTATGTATTTAAGTAACCACCTACTTATATAAGTAGTGGATGGTTACATAATAAATAAATAAAACGGGATAGTATGTTCTGTACAGTATGGTTACGGGTAGTATGAATAAAATTCTGAAGTACTACAGGAATCAGTGATAGTAAGTCCAACGACTTTAAAGGCAGTTTTTCTCAAACTGTAGATATAAACACTACTTTGCCTTCATTGACTGTTTATGTAATGTATAACTTCTGACTAGGAAGAAAGATTCCCTTCACATCGTTCATTCATCTTCTATACCTGCTTATTCTCTAAATCGGGGTCACAGGGATCTGCTGGAGTCTATCCTAACCGTCTCTGAAAGGGTGAAAGGCCAGAGGGATACACCCTGGACGGGTCACCAGTCCATCACACGGCCACGCACACACACACACACTCACTCCTATGTGCAATTTAGAATCACCAATCAACCTAACATACTTGTTTTTGGAGAAGGAAACCAGGGAAACCGGAGTAAACCCACGCAAGCAGGGGGGAACATGAAAACTGAAGGACCGCTGCCCGGGAATCGAACCCAGAGGCAACTTCCTGCTGTGAGGCAACCGTGCTAACCACTTAGTCACTGTGCTGCCCCCCCACCTTCACATCGGTGGCAAGTAATAATCTAATCTAATAAATCACCTCATATCGTCACATGACACCACAACATTACAATAGTGTAGATTAATGCACAATGTTTTATCATAATAATTTATTCTATTTAGTCTCTATTTCATTTATTTAATTTATTTATTATTAAAGACATCCAAGTTTTTTGAACATTATTGAAAAAATTATACAAAAGTAATACAATAGTTCCTTTCCCTGGTAATTAGTTTATTTTATAATGATGTAACTCAAATACTAACTCAATTACTATTCGTGGGATGTAACCCTATAACTAATGACTTTTTAAATGACACTATACTACAATCTTTTAGTTGACTCTAGTGACT